>JAAGNO010000850.1:0-12866 GCA_033439905.1 Ceryle rudis
TTGCCCAGGGAGGTAGTTGAGGCCCCATCCCTGGAGACATTCAAGGTGGGGCTTGACAAAGCTCTGAGCAACCTGCTGTAGTTGAGGATGTCCCTGCTCTCAGCAGGGGGGTTGGACTAGATGACCTCTAGAGGTCTTTTCGAACCCAGACATTTCTATGTTTCTATCCTGCCTGACTTCTGAACTGACACTTTGAGGAGCAAGGTACTATAGGTTATGATTTTTGAGAGCTTCCTTCTAAGAGCTGGTGGGTGTTTTCGGCTTTGAGTGAAAAGGAAACATAATTTCTTGATTAGTTTCATCATCATTTGACATGAGATCATCACTGATAATAAATGTAAAAGAGGTCATTTGCATTTCTGTGACACATACGAGAAATATATTGCCATTGAGTATTCATGTGCTATGTTGTTTTTTTTAGTTTCATGATAGAAAACAAAGAAAAACAAATGCAAACAAACAAAACAACCTCCCCCCAAAATAAAAAACAAAACAACAAACAAACAACATAACCAACCAACCAAACAAAAAAAAAAACACAAAAAAACCCCACAAACAACAAAAACCACAAACACACGTAAAAAAGAGGGGGGAAAAACACAACAACAACAAAACCACAAACAAAACAAAAACCACCAAACAAGCAAGGACAAGGTATTCAAGATAAGAATGCTTTCTGTTCTTACACTTTTTTTTTTTATACACAAATAATTATTCCAGTATTGGAATCTAACCTAATTGATTTTTAGAGAGATTTGTTAGCATTATACTCTGGCTCTGCAGGTAAAACTTTTAGAAATTAGAGGCTCTTAGTGTAAGAAATGGCTAAAATGACTGTGATAAGCCTGTTTCCACACTGTCTGAGAGGGCATCATCTGAGACACTG
This sequence comes from Ceryle rudis, assembly GCA_033439905.1. Lineage (NCBI taxonomy): Eukaryota > Metazoa > Chordata > Aves > Coraciiformes > Cerylidae > Ceryle > Ceryle rudis. The sequence continues at coordinate 887 of JAAGNO010000850.1, forward strand.
GCTTTAAATGTTTACGCTTGCACAGATTATTGACTTAAAATCCCAGCACCTGTGATCTCTATAATGTTCAATCTATTTGTGCAGCTGTTCCTGAGACCATGGCATGCAGTAATTGATTAGTTCAGCAGTCCTTCAACAACATTGCAGTGTTATGAAAGCTGGTGAATTAATAAACTACATTTTAGCAGCATACAGCGTCATCCTCTCAGTTTGCATGATACATCTCAGGTATCAATACTGTGCTGTAGGAGCCCTATGTTTCCAAAATGGCTAGAACACTTAAAAATACTAATTTTTATAGGAAAAAGTATATCTCTCTTCATCATTTCCTCTCATGAAGTAAAACAGTCTTTTGATTTACTTTGATGAAGAATTGATGAAGATAATAGTCTTTAAAAGAGGACCAGGAGGTGGAGAGCATGGAGAAAGTTCAATGGAGAACAAGAAACCAAGATACCTTGTCTTTATTACTTGTTTGAAGGGAAAATGTCATGTTTGAAGTAAAGTGATGATCATGATAGAGTTTAACTGTAATGACAGAATTAATATAATGTTATTGTTTCTGAGGGATTGATATGGTGCAAAGACAAACTGCTTTGAATTCATGTTATCACATATTATCTAGTTGCCAGAGAACACTTTGTTAATTCACGCGCATGTAGTACGAAATTATTCTCTCCTACAAAACAATGTTTAAAACACTATCCCATAGTCTGTTGATTTTAAAAAGGAAAATAATGCAGTCCATGGTCACTTCCCATCTGATGTGCAGAAATAATTCTATTTTGCAGACTAAAATTATTCTAAGAGGATTATGCTTTCAGCGAATGGTAATCTGTGCAAGTTACAGATTTTCTATACGTAAAGAGTTGTATCACTGTGTTTGCACAGCCCTGACACTCTTAGATAGACATTATGTTGTTTCTTCCTTGACAGTTCTTCAAATTCTCCAGACTAAGAATTGATTTAGGTCTGAAACAGTTCTACAGCTGACAGATCATTTGGAGTCTTCCTAGAGGCACTATATAAGTAAGAGAAGAACTGATTCTTGTTAAATGCATGCCAGCCTTTGTTTAGGTTTTTTGGGTTTTTTTTTTGGTGTGTGTGTATGTGTGGCAACAGTTAATTGCAGATAAAAATCTCATTATTTGTATTATTCACTGGCTCATAGTCCTGAAAATTGTTGGATATTAAGCAAGCAGTGGTATTCTCATTATGAGGATGATTGTGCACCCAAATGTTTTGTTACATCAATTATTTATAAAGTCAAATTCTGCATCATTTGTATTCATGTTCAGGATGCATACCTAGATGACAAGGGATTAACAAGGTGATGTTTAAGAGAGTAACTTGATTTAGATCAAAGGAATAAAATTGTACTTGCAGGTACAAATGTAAAACAAGGTCACTGGTTTTCTGGGCTTAGGTATTTTAAGTTTGATACTCAAATACCCATAATTTAAATTGCCAAAAAAAAAAAAAAAAGCAGGTGTGGGGTGGAACCACGAAAGTACATCACAGTGTTATAAGTAAAAATCGGTGTAAGGGAAATATATAGATGTATTGGAAACTGTGAGAAAAATACCCTCCTGTGAGAAAAATACCCTCCTAAAATATATGAAACACAGAATCTGAGAAATAAGAGGTGAGAGATACTGCATGTATTGCTATTTTCTCTTCTTTCTCTGAGGTAGGAGAGGTCACACTGAAATGCTCTTTAGCATATTTTTACCTGACATGCTATTGAAAGCCTCCAGCTTCATTGTCACAACCTTTCCAGGCACTCCTGTTGAATTTTGCTGTTCTTGTCTTAAGTAGGAAGTTTGCTCTAAACTCCAGTCTAGCCTCTAACCTTTGTTTGCTGTGAAGCAAACTGATTATTCTTTGTTTCAGCCTTAAAAACCTTGGAGAATAGTGAACTACTATACCCTTTTTAACCATTTTCAATATACACGAAAATTGCTATGTCTACTCTATCACCTTACTATCCTTCATGTATTTGCAAATTGATGATTTACCATTTGCTCTGGCATCTTTCAGGTTATAAAGTAAGCTGATATATGATTCCCTGGACCCTTTCTATGTTAAGGAAAGCACAGTGCTTGCCTTTCACCAGCTTTCCGTGTCTTCTCAAGGATAATGATTCAGAAGAGATTCCTTTGGCTTTAGGGTACATTTCAGCATGCCCCACTGCCTTTAATACAGTCAATTCATCCATTCTCTATCATGCCCTTTAACTGTTCTGCTCTGCTTTCTACCTACCTGTTAATGTTAATTGCATTAAGTGGCACATCATAAATTTTGTGAAGGCTAATGCAAAAGAGCAACTCAACCTTGTCCTCCATTATGTGCTTACTGCCTGCTCCTTCAGCAAAGGAGCTAGTCATGCTGCCCAAGTGGTCTTCCTTCCTCTGAAGCAGCCCATGGCTTCTGCTCCCCTTTCCTTCACCTCTTCAGGAGTGCCATCAACTCATCTCCTCACTGTGCCATTATTTCCTTCTCTGGCATTGAATGCTATTGCTCACAACATATTTCACCCAAAGTTCATTCTGCCTTTAGGATCTCAGGAGTTTACTCCCTGTTTGTCAGGCTTGAATTTAAAATAGCTACACACCTAGCTGTTTTTTCTAACTTAGAGTAAATAAATAAGTAAGTAGATTTGGGGACCTGGGGCATCTGTGTCCTGCTATATTACCTTTTCTGCTGCTCTCAAGTTAGCCCTTGAGTGCTTTTGTTGTCCATTAGAAAAGTGACAACATAATACATTTTGAAAATATAAAATCAGATTTATGTGCTTGCAGAACCAACATCTTGAATAGACTATCCTGAAGCTAATATAAAGGCTAATACAGGATTATTCTCCTAGAACACAAATGAAAGCATTAAACAGGTTGTCTTCAAAAAGTAGTTTCTGGAAAGATAATGCAAAACCTGGATGATTTGGTTGTTACAGAAAGTAACATCCTGCTAACAAAATATAAGTAAATATCCTAATTTTAGGCTAATAAAACAAAAGAAATTACCTTGCTTGCATAGTGGTCATAATAAATCATCCATTTTAAGAAATTTTTTTTTCTTCTGTGAAGAGAAAAAATGCATCTTGAAATTCTTAAGCTGATATTCTGAAAGTAACAGCTTTATGGAGGGGATGTGCAATTAGAATAAATCTTGTGTTTAAGAAGATCTTCTAGTGTTGCTCAGAATAAATTTCAGTCAGTGGTTTCTGAAACCTTTGCAGGCATCTCTTCCCTCCTGTTAGAAAGAACCCAAGCCCAAAAGTTATGCTACTGGTTTAGCTTTGGCTCAAATGCGTGAAGTCTCTAAGACACAGTAGATCCTTGTTCACTCTCAGTTCTATGTCAGATCTTTTTTTGACTGATGTGTGGTAGAGAGATCGAGTGAAGAAAAAAGTAGATGTCCTATGGAGATACCAAATCAGAACATAAATCATATGTTTATGACAGCAGAGGGCGAACATCATTAAAAAAAATTAAACAAAAATTCAAACCATGCCTGGGTGAAGGTCAGTGGGAAATGAATGGATTTTTACCTTTTTTACTGCTGAAGGGTCACTATGGGGCAGCAGGGAATATAGAAGTGGAATGAAAAAGAATATAGGAAAAAAACCCCTGCCATTCATCTTCTCCTGACCTTTTAGAGAGTGGTGAACCCCTGTGCACTTCCCAGGTATTGCTGTGGTGGATTCCCTCCCCTTTTGCACTTAAGCTAAACCTGTACCTGAGCAGTTGTGATTCGTAGGCTCTTTCTTCATCTCCAAGACACTTGCACATATTGGATCTCCTCCCAGTTACCTCATTCATCTGTCTTTCAGACATTCAAGTAAATTAACTTGAAATTAATATCTTACCAAAGAAATTGTTTTATAAATGCTCATTGCCATTGTGGGACTTATCTGAAATACTAATCTAAATGATCACATTTTATTATCTTTCCATAACATTTCACTGTTTGTTCATCGTTGTCTGCCCAGAGATAATGAATACCTGAAATAAAAACTAATACATTAGCAGCCTGTTCAATAGACTTCATATTCCCATCTAGAAATCTTATTAATTTATATGTGTTGGAATATTTCACATTATCCTTCGTTGATCAAGCTTTTTTTTTATATTGATGCCAATGGAAGCATCAGCACTATTAATATTTACCTGTGAAATTCCAGATATGCTGATTAAGACAAGGCAGACTGTATGTCCTTTATGACCATATTAATTTGTCAACATTTTTTAAGTGAATCTGTCTCTTTACACTTGTGGGCATCCTGTCTGAATGAACAGCTAATTGACTTATCATTATTATTATTAAACTGAAAGGATGCAAATGAAGAACAACAATTAAAACCTCCCTAGGTGAAAGTTTGCTGTGTATGCTTGCTTCCTTTACCTCTTCTCTGGTAGTTCTCCAGTCAGTGCATTTTTAGTCAAGTCACCTCCCTGTAATAGATCTTAGTTCCATCCTCCTTCTTAAATTGCATGCTTCCTGAGGCAGGAGTTCTTATTTTATACCTACAACATCCATCAGGGAACTCAGGATACGTCTGTGATAGAGATCATCATGAACAAAGCTCTTTAATAGAATCCTGTTCTTCCTTCAAAATAGTTTTATTTGTAATGAGGTTATTAACTGCATGACTTGCACGCATTTTCATCAACAGGTTGTTTTCAAATGGATTTGGCTATTTACTATTCATGATTAACAATAATGATGTTGCATGGGCATAAAATGGGTTTAATGGAGTAAAGAGCCGGATTTGAAATGTTCATTAGCCCTGTTGCAATTTACCATACGCAAGAGCCCTCTGTGCCATTTCTACATCACGATAGTAACTGTGCTTAAAAAAAATTTTGTCAGTTTTATTAATAAGTTCTGTTACCTTTAGATTTTTGCTTTTGTTTACTATGGGCTTGATTTTGAATGTGTAAAACCCAGTGCTGTCATACACTAACACACACATTAGCATGTTTAGAAACTATGTTTTCTAATTGCCAGACAAGATGTGTGGTCTGTTTGTAGTGGTATGTAGATTTCTCCTGTAGTTAATGTATATTTCAGCACATGATTTCCTGATTTGAAGGATAATTTAAAGGCATAACTATCCCCAGCCAGACAGAAATCCTTTTTTACACAGTTTTAAATTGTTTATAAACCAACAACAAAAAGGTGCCTTGACGTGAATAGCTTACACATAGGTATATTGCATTTAAAAAATGCAACATAAACAGGTACACCAAAAATGGATACAGCAAACCACCTGGTCAAATACAAGTAACAAAGTTTCACATGTCATTCTGGTCAGCTAGTAATCAGCAACACCTAGGACCAAGGTTAGGAAACCACCATGATACTTCCAACCAGGGAGAAGAGTTGCCTCCTACCTCAGTGACAGTGGTCAGTGGACTCCCATCTAATGAACTCCACGGGGTCATGTTGGCACCCAGATGGTGGAGTGCCATTTTCCTCTCCAGTGTGCATCTGACACTACAAAAACTGGAAAAATCTATTTCTTGGGCTTGCTCTACATATTCTGGGTACATTTTGATGGCAGCAAAGAAAAAGAAATGCTGATGTCCTGTTGATAACGATGTCCTTAGGAAACATTTTCCGTATGTCTTTAACAGAATAAGAATTTATTTAACAGAAAGAGAATACTTCCATAAAACAACAGAATAACATCCTCTGCATCTGACATTCTTATCTCTTGAATTCAGCAACGTTTCACATTTCAGGAAGACCTGTAAAAGCTGTCATGGTCTCTGAAAGCACCCATCCTATGGGTTCAAGCCATGTAGTTGACCAGCACTCAGGAATAATTAATTTAACTTATTTTCAGCTCAGAAACATGACAAGGAAGATGTTTTTAGTGTAGTAGGCTGAAAAAGCCTTCATTAATTGTGCTTCTCCTCCTAAAATACCATCCACTTTTTGAACAGGGAAGGACAAAGGGATGCCAAGTTGTCCCCAAATGCCACCCATTCCCATAGAATGTTTCAGTGCAGATGATGCTGTGAAAGCTGAACTATTCCAGAGATTCAGAGTGGCATATGGAAGTACCTGAGCACGTGTGAGCAAAGACAACTGTTTTGCTTTTTCACTGTCTGTGAAAAAAAACCACACAGCCTAGGTGATTACAGCAGGGAAGTTCACAGGATCACAGGATGTCAGGGGTTGGAAGGGACCCTGGAGATCTTCAAGTCCAACCCCCCTGCTAGAGCAGGATCATATAATTTAGCAAAGGTCACAAAGGAATGCATCCAAGCAGGTTTTGAAAATCTCCAGAGAAGGAGACTCCACAACCTCTCTGGGGAGGCTGTTCCAGTGCTCTGTGACCCTTATAGTCAGATCCTTTAATTTAACCCATCCTGTTGTGCCACCCTATTCACACAAGTTAAGTGAATTGCATTTAAAGAGCATTATGGAAACTTGGAGTCAGTAACTGGCTATATGAAAAATTATGTGAAGCCATTATCTTTGGATCTTACTAAACAACATAAGTATATTTCTCTCGTTTATTTACATTATTCATATTATAGCAGTTAAAGACCCAGTCATCTTTCTCAAATCAGTAAAAAAGGAACTATGGACCAATCTATTTTCTTCCTTTTTAAGTGTATTCTGATGTCATTTCTTGGTCAGTAACTTTTGTGCCATCTCAGCTCCTCCAGAAGAACTGTAAACTCTTAAAGATTTAAAAGAGTCCTCAAAATTGTGCTGACACTATATACATTTCCCTTATCTAGTGGGGTTTTGAATACACAAGGTATTCAGTTTGCAGCTGAAAGTGTCAACAGCACTTTATAAATTAGGTTCTAAGCCAGTTTGGATACAATATAGGAGCTGGCTCTGATTGTATCACAGACAGTTCAGAGATTTATTTTTCTCTTTGCAGTTAGTTCAAAGAAAAGGTAGTTCCTAATAAAGAGAGAAAAAAATTCTACTTTTCAAGACTGTTCCAGTGGTCCATATGCAAGAAGTTTTGCATCACTGGTTTGAAAAAGACACAACTCTGATTGTTGAGTTGCCTATCTTAAAACTAGTCTTCACACAAGGAAAACAGCCTGACAAAGCTAATTTATATTTACTCAGTTGACTTATTCCTGTGAAATTTGGCCTCCTTTTAGGAAGCCACATTTTCCAAAAATTACTTTCAATTTTGGTCTAAACTGATACTGCTGTACTTGTTTTTGTACTTGGGCGCTTGTTTTTCAGCTTCAGAATATTTAGTTACATCTGAGGCTCCAGATGCATGAATGGATGTGGTAAAAAAATGTTTCTGATTATTCAATGAGTCCTTAAATATAACCTAACACTCACAATACTGTACCCCATCTTTATGCTCCTCTCTTGAAAGACTATTCCCAGGTCATTTCTGCTCTTTTCTCAACTCATTGTCTTTGAGCTGTCATATGCTGATTTTTTTACTTCAATATAAATAGTCAGGTGTCCTGGGTGGTTTCAGGTTAATTATCACAAGCAGCACCTGGCCTAAGTAGTTGGGAGGGGCCACAGCCAGGATAAACAACTGAACCAGCCAATGGGTTATTTGATAACATACTGGCATCATGCTCACTATATAAGGGGAGGGCTGGCCTGAGGCAGGGGTTTTCAACTTGATTCAGCATGTGGCTGGAGCAGGGAAAGAAGTGTTTCGGGTGCTGGTAGAGATTTTTCTGTCATGCACTTTGTATGTTATTTCATTAGTATTATTTTTATTACTGTTGTTTTCTTCTCTCTTTGTATTGTTTTATTAAACTGTGTTTATCTCATCCCCTGGGGTCTCACCTTTTTCTTTCTCCCAGTTCTCCTTCCTATTCTACAGGATGGGGTGTGGATGGCGGGGTGGGGAAAACAGGAGGTGAGTAGCTGTTGGGTGTGTAGCTGCTGGCAGAGGTTAAACCATCAGATAACTTTTATGAATGTATTGATAAGTAGTAAGTTCTTTGTTTGTTGGTAGATATCTGGCTGAAGCTGGAAATGGGTGTATTGTATATGATTAAATTTCCAAACAGCCTCATAGACTGCATTTCCTTGTTGATGCATTTTCACCTCTGCCTGTGAGACTTGTATATAATTCATAGCTATGGAAGGGCAGACACTAAAAGTTGCTTGCAGTTTCTATAAAAGCACTAAAGAACAAAGAATTTTTAAATAAAATAAATTTACAGAAAACATTGAAGTGTAAGCAGAGGGTAAAGATGTAACTCCAAGACATGGAGGCAATTGTAGCAGAGCACCTAGAGACTACAGCCTTCACTCCTCTTGCCTTTTCTCAAAAAAGGCATTTCTAGAAAACCTAAGGTCTGTTTATATTTCTATCATTGGCTTATGGAATTGCAGAAAAAAAAACATTTAATCTTCTCTGTTTTACAACTCTGACATACTACTTGTCTCTCTTTATGAAGTACTTAAAGTTCCTAGGGAGAAGAGGCTGTGGATAAATCACCAGTTTATGTCCTCTTGCCCATGCTTGTCACATAACTTATATGGAAGTTTTATGAGGAGCTTCTCTTTTTGTTCTTGAGGTATGATAGAGAAAGTTATTGGGCAATATGAATGTTTGATTAAACTACTGTTTGTTCTGCAGTATATTTTTTTTCAGCTGAAAACAGCTTCCTGAGAATTTGATTTTGATTATAATAATATCAACTTTCAAAAAAAGCATGACCACAGCTACAGTCTTGAGGAATAGCAAGATCACCACAACTGGATCCCTACCAGCTCATGTTTGATAGTTATGTCCTGCAGTCTACTGCCCTTCCATGGCACTAAAAGTCAAGCAAATTGAATTCTGTACCATAATAATAATGAAGTTACTACATTTATTGGAAGTATCACATATTTAGAAATTATTTGCTGTCATTTCATAGCATCAAAAAGAGAATATTTTTTGGCTTGTTTTTAGAGCCTGTAATTCCACTGGCTTGAAAAAGATTATGTGAGGTCTAAGGTGACTCTATAAATATCTGAGTTTTGTGATGTCTTCAAACAGCTCAGTAAGGAGTTCAGAGGAAGCAATCACATAGAGAGAAGAAATGTCTGACTGAAGAAAAAGACTGTGCTCACAGGAAGACATGAGAAAGATGGATGGAAGGAAGGATACCTTGGAGAATCCTTTTTCCATGTAAGTAAAATTTTTGTCTCATTATGGTAAGGAGCAGCATAACTGGGAAAACAATGAAATGTATTGTCTAGCAAGAAAAGTTCAAACATTGCTCAACACTGTCTGACTAAGTGGTGTCTGGAGGAAGGGTCTGGTGGAAAATTGTCCCCCAGTACACTTGAGGCAGTCTGATCAAATCTTGTTGCTGTCTTTATTTCTCAAAGCGAAAAACATGTTTTTTTAAAAGCACGTTTTTCCTGTCCTTCGCTACAAATCACACTGTGTATAGCAGTCATAGTTACAGTTGTGATAGACAGAAAGGAAAGGATTAAAACCTTTTCTGACAAGAATGACTTTATAGTGCCTGTAAAGAGAGTGATTCCAAAGCAGGGCACTGAAAGAAGGCACACAAGCAGAGTCCAATCTGCCAGCAGGATTTAACAGGAGGACCCCCCCCCAGCCTCACAGTGCTGGGTAACCTGGTGAGATTTGCTCCTGTGTCTAGCAGCATTCCATCTCCTGACTTCCTGGTGGAGAATGGCCAAGACCTCTATCAAGCACACACAGTGTATTCTTATAGACTCTATAAGACTCTGTGAGGAGAAGCCATACAAAACTTGTTAATAGAAACATTACAATAGCTCAGTCCCTGTATTAAAACAAATAGAAAAAGCACCAAGATGGTGTTTCTGAGGTCTTAGCTTTCCATGCTATGTATTTGGGTAAAGGAAAATATTAAGCCCACAGAGTAGTAAACTATTTTATTTGGCCTTTCCTCTTCCTGTAGGGGATGGTGAAACTACTTGGTCTACTTCTCTGCTGTTTGTGACTTTGTGGTGGTCTGCACAGCAAAAGAAGCTGCATTTCTGTGGCTGTTCCTGTGTGCGGCCCTTCAGGACCTTGTTATATTCCCATGCTGGGGACCAATATGTGGAAAAACGCACGGGATGTGCCAATGATTAGTTTTGTAATAGCAGAGCCAGTATTTAGGCAGTATATGTGGATACTTAGTCTATGTTTCTACAGTTGCAGTATTCCCAAAAGTACTTCTTTCTTGGTAAAAATGTAGTGACAACTTGGTCATCTTTACATGTAAGAGAAAGTGAAGGGAAAAAATACTGTAATTCCAGGAAAACAGCCTTTAAATATAATTCTTTTCTAATTTAGTGTCTGATAAATGCTGCTAGGGAAGAAAGAAAAAATTTATTTTTCTCAGAATTTTTAGTGCAGTATTCCTTTTCAGTTGAGATGAACTGTAAAATGCTACTCAAGGTTAGTATTTTGAATCTGTGAAGACACATGATAATCTGTCACTTAATCTCAGTCTCCAACAACTGTCATATGAAAAGCAGTTAAACAGATTCATTGGCTCTTTTAAATATTAATGCAAAGAGTTAGCTTAATGACATTGTGTCAGGCTCACGGGCACCCTATCATCCATGGTTTGCCTGCAGGGCCTTTTTCATGTTTTTTTTCAGATTTTAAGATGAAAAGAAGACAGTTGTTATTCAAACAGAATTGTTTCCTGCCTGAGCTAATCAGTAGCTCTCACACCATATAACAAACTATTTATATGATTTCAGTATATTAAATGGAATTGATAGAATCACGTTCAGTAAAGCTAATTTGCGCTCATGGCCTGGGGTTGTTCATCTGCTGATGTATGGTAAATCTCTGAAGTACTCTGGGGACTACCCAGAGGAAAAAAAAGAGGTGCTCTGTAAATGCAGCCCATCTGCTTCCCTCCATCACAAAATATACTGGGGGAATCAAATTCATGCAAGTGGCTGTGGAAGAGCTGGGTAGTGCAGGAATGTTCCATAAGGTGGAATTTTATTCTGCATAGCTGCCTAGCCTTGCCTTGCTTCAAAGCAGAAAAAGAAAGATGACTGCAGAACTGCCCCACAGAGGCAGAAGTGATGGATGAATGGTTCTGTTTTGAGGTGCTATTTATCACTGTATTGTTTCTGATTATTCCATGAAACCAGAAAGGATAACCTGGGTTAGTAATCAGCAAACACAGTGCTGTTCTTAAACCTGCTTTGGACAGGAAGGGTCTTGTAAAAAAAAAAATTATTCTTTGTTCCCTTTTTTTTTTTTTTAAGGGAGGACATTATTTGCCTGTCTTAATTTTTTTTTTTTTAAAGTTTGTGTGTAATAGTCTATTCTACTTCATTTATAACTTCCTGAATTTTACTGAGAGTTGTATGCAGTTGGAATTGCCATATCCTACTGTAGTATAAGAATTTTTCAACATGGAGAACATTTGGAAAAGTCTTTACATTTTTAAAGAAAAGATTATGTTGCTAGAAACATGTTAAACTGTTTTGTAGATGACTGGAGAAACATACTTCAGTTTTTATGGATGAAGCTTTACTTGGCATCAGTACTCCTTAGAGGACTGGGAGAACCTTATCAATTGCTGAATATAAAAGCAAGTTAAGAGTTTAAGATCTAGCATTGGTAACAATGGAAATTCTTATTTATTTGAATGCTTCATTTATACACAAAAAGTCAAAAGCAAACTACTTCAGAATAAAAAAGCAACCCTATTTAAACTGAGACTACACAATTTCTTCCAGGATGGTGCTTTCCTTCTCTTTTGAGCTCTGGTTGCTCAAAATGTGTTGGTGATTGCTATGGTGCCTTATAATAAGGTTCTAACTGGAAACTGGTGTGGTGTATATGGTACTGTTTCACAGCTCATCTTGTTCTTAGGATTCATCACCAACAGGACCAAAAAAAAAAAAAAAAAAAAAAAAAAAAAAAAAAATTTAAAAAAACCCAACCCTTTGTTCCTTAAAAAAAATGAATGCCTATGAAGGCTAAGTTTTTTGGGTGGGGTTTAAGGTGGAACCTTTT
>JAAGNO010000850.1:12966-43765 GCA_033439905.1 Ceryle rudis
GACACAATACCATGTCTAATAATTCTTTTAGTATTCATCACTAAAAAGAACAAAAAAAAAAAAAAAAAAAAAAAAATAAAATTTAAAAACCCCTGACTCTTTGCTCCTTAAAGAAGATGAGTGCCTATGTATGCTAAGTTTCTTGAGTGTGCTTATAGTGTGACTCTATTTTAAAGAAATGGCTGGTATGCCAATATTGTTTTCTCGCTCTGGTAAGTAATGAAGCTTGGCTGGAAGAAAGGAAACACAATTCCAGTGAATAAAATCTATTTATAGTGAAATTAGGCCTAATCTGCATTGCTTCATAACAGTTAAACAAAAAGTGTTTGTTTTCTTAGAACTGGTTCAGAGATTAAAACTCCTTAGTCTCTGGCATAAGAAGGAAAGGACTTTCTGTCATGTTAGTGTTGGGAAGTAAACTGCTGCCAAGTTCAAATCACCAGCAGTTTCCACTTCATAACCATTTTACACATCATGTAACTAAGATGATATCCTACCTTTGCATTTTTGTACTTCAGTAATTTGACGTTTTCTTAAATGGAAAACATGTTTCTTCAGATAAACATGTTTATCTTTGGATAAACATAGAATCAATTTCTTTAAAGGTATTGTAAATGCAAACTTGTTTACAGTGGAACAATTCTGGGCACAGGCTTGTATCTGATACTGAAGAAAACACACTTGAGCATGTATCCAACAGCTACAAATTAATCAGAAAATGTTTGGAAGGCTCTGTTTTTAAGCCAGCTGATTTGCTCTGAGGTGCTTTTTGTGTCCTTATGAAACCTTACTTCACCAATCTCCCATGCCTCTGCCCTTATGATCAGAATGATTTCTGTTCCTAAGAATTGTGCCAAGGAAATTAAACAGACTATTGGAAATCTTGATGGCATCAGTATGTGGAATGTATCGAGATCAGCTTTCATGATTTGTTTATTGTATGCTATAATTTGGTTATGAGAATAATACCAATTTTTAAATGTTAATGAAATAAACAGCCCAACTTTGGTGGCTTTGGTTTTTTGGTCTCTCTCCACCCCACCATTAATATTTAGCCAGGTCTTCTCAGATCTGTGGGAGAGTTGCTTGGAGACTTAGCCTTTCAATTTAGTTTCTTCCATTATTTATAGTACAATAACCCTGTAAGGGCTAAAACAATGTGATTCCCACTGCTTGTGGAAAACAAATCTTCCAGCTATATTTAATAGTTAAAGCATTCTCAAGCTATTACTCAGTGGAACTGAGTGAAATTGCAATTCAGACACCTACAATGAGCAATAAAATAACAGAATGTATAGGCACTGGTCATTATCAGTTGCTTTTAATGAAGCTACAACTTGACTCAGCTGTTAGAAGGTAGCTGTTGCCAGCAGAGCTGAGTCATGTCATCCAAGCAATAGACAAAATGGAGTGGCTACTTTATTGAGCTGCTTTAAAAATCCTTCTTTGTAGCAAGGCTTTAAGTAAAAAGGATCTTACTGAAATTTCATCTTGTATTTGCTTTTTAACAACCCCTGCCATAATTTTAAAAGAACAATATGGAATGAATATCACAAACTACTCAAGAGTAAGAAAGCTGATAGCAATTGCTTATGCCAGAAACACTCCTACTGGACTCCAAAGCCATGATGCTCTTCTTGTAACTAGGATTTTAAGGTAGAAAGAGCAAGGCAAGCAACAGGATAACTGCTAAAGACAAGGGCAAGAAAGGACTCCATGGAACAGCCATTCATCAGGTGGAGTACGGATTGCCAGGGTCAGAGCTTCAGAAAATAAACACTATTTATTTGTGTGTCCTGACCCTAAAGGAATAACACAGAAGCAGTCTCCACTGATTCAAGAGAAGAGTCATCCCTCTGTTACCGGGCTTTTTGCAGGGATTCCATATGCTATGTTAACCTGTTTGTGCTGCCAAGGTCTTAGAGACAGATTGCCACTGTAGCCTGTGTAATAAGCCAGAAAGGATCCAGGCTCTAGTGAACTCTGAAAATGTTAACTGGTTGCTTACAGTAAAAATGTAACAACGTATTTGTGGTCTGTAGTGGAACTGGGGTGGGGAAGTGTGAGGAGGGTGTTTTTTACTGTCCTAGAAGACTGAAAAGAGGGAAACTAAGTGTATTGGCCCATTATAGTATTAAATAAGTCCAGAGTTGAGTTCTGTTTTCCAGATAAGGTAAAATAGAGCTATAATACTTTCTTTCCTTTGTTCATTGTAAAATGGCTTTTAAAGCTTTTAGTCAGTCTCTAAGTTATGACATTGTACTTAAGATAATGACAGAAACAACACATGAAAGCATAAGTCTTGAAGGCTGGTCTTCCAAAAGACTCCTAAAATAATTAGAGATCATAAATTAGTTGGACAATGATCAAATTCCTATATCTGGCTCTGAATATTATTTTATATGCAGTGATAATAGTGGACTTGGGTTTGGGTTTGTTGTAAATGGTCACAAGAAAGAACCACTTTGGTGCCATAGCTGGCAGGTGGCCCATCAAAGCATGTCTCCTGGAGATAAGAGTTGTCAGCACCAGATCTACCTGAGTATTCAAGCCTATCATCACCACCATGGTGCAGGGGCAAGCATCAGAATGGCCAACACAAAGGACATGGAGGACATGGGACATACTCTGACAACTTTTAATTTAACAAATAGCTGGCAATACCTAGTCTTTGCATCCTGTCAGGGGAGGGATTGTATGGCAAGAAGAGTAGAGCTTTATTGAAGTAAAGGTGACAGTCTGAAATCAGCAGCAGGAAGACCAGGTTCAAGTCTCTCTTTGCTGGGCTTCTCCTCCTATCTGTGTTGAATAGTGTTACAGAAATAGGTTTGGGTTTTTTTGGTAGTTTTGGGGGGTTTTTTTGGTTTTTTTGGGTTTTTTTGTTTGTTTGTTTGTTTGTTTTTTTAACAGGTGTGGGCTTTTTTTTTTTCAGGCAAGAAAGCTGTAAAATTCAGGAGACCAAAAGAAAGCTATTTGAACTCTCATCTAGCAAATGTGTTACTAAAGTCTGTGATATTGTCAAAATGCTGCTAACTCTCCTCATTTCCAAATCAGCAGGGTAAACTGAAAAAACTTCTCTGTAAAATAAAATCAATATAAGAAAAAAAGAAAATTCTTCCCTGAAATTTGGCAATACTTTTTGACACTATTTGCTGATCATCAGACAACACTTTCTCATATACAGCAAATATGTGCTATAGACCTTTAGCTCTCAAGATCCTCTGAAACAAATTAACCCAAAACTGGTTTGCATGGCAAACACCTCATACTAGTGTCATCATCCAGGAGAGAATCTAAGAGGAAAGGCCTAGGAAGACATGAGGGTAACATACTGGAAGATAAGAATAAGGCAGCAATACCTAAAGATGTTCTCATGTTATCTAATTCAGGTAACACTAGTTATTTGCGTTGAGCATCTAGTGGTAGTAACCTTTGACCCATCCTAACAGCACACTATTGGAGTTACATCGTTGTGAGCCATTTGCTACCTGGTGGAATGCACATATCAGGGACAAGAAAGAACATAAAATATGCTATCTCCGACATTTAAACAAACAAAACCAAACAATCAAAAAAACCCCCAAAACCCCACAAACAAACAAAACCGAAAATAACAAACAAACAAAAAAAACCAACCCCAAAAAAAACAACATAAAGACCAATTGGGAAAGATTTGCCTTTCAATAGAGGCTGCTATGACTGATATCTGGTGTCAAAGAAGACTTGGCACTCTCACCAATATCAAGACTTCAGCTGTACTTAACTCTTGTTAGTATTGTTAAACAGAGTTCTGCAAACAGATGAAAGAGAATGAGAGCAGCTGCATCAAAGATGATATAATGTTCATGAAATTCTGAACCAGTCAATTAACAAGAGGAAAGAGAGCTATATAATCCTAGATCAAAAGTAACAGATTGAGACCTCTAGATATAATTAGCTAAGTTGTGTTGGGATTTCTCTAATAACTACTATCTACTATGGCATCTTGTTATATCATCAGAAAGTTGTCTCCTTTTGACTCTTTAATATGCTTTTTCTTCTCTAGATTTGCTAATTAACAGCAAAAATACAAAGAAATGGAGGAAAAATACTGTTTTGCATTCGGTAGCAGAAGAGTAAGTAAATTGTCATGTATGCATACAGTGACATAGATATAGCTCAGTTTTAAATACTAGTTTAACTTCTGGACAAGGTTTGCTGTTTCTCTCTTGGATGTGAAATTGTATTGTCAAAACAGGTTTTGCACATGTTTTTCTTTCTTTGTCATCTTTGACTTATGATCTAGAAATCGACAGATTTCAAGGAGATTATGGGCATTATATAACTCCTACTCTTTCATGGTCTTCCTTTTAGAAAACATGTCTTTAATTCTAGCAGTTGTAGATGAACCCTTGGAGACACAGCTTAAGCATAAGCATACACAGCTGTACCATCTGCCACCACAGGCAACCCTCAGGTGTGAAGCAGCACCCACAGCTGATATCAACTCCTGTGGACCTCAGATGGGGTTTTTTTTAATAGTAGAAGTCAGTGAATGGAAGAGACTTGCCAGATTTCTCGGCTGTGAATGACTTTGGGTACCACCACAACCGTTTTCCATGTTACCAGATCCAAGAGAGATCCACTTTGCTTTAGACTTTTCCTAGTTGGAGGCTAAATGCCAGAAATCTTCCCTTGGGGAAAGTTGACAAAAGGGCTACCTGCTGCCTAATCTCCACCCATTCCTGACAGTGGTGAGGTCCCCAGCAGTGCCTCTCTGAACAGAAATTCCCTTTATCCCTAAACACAGCTGAACAACAGCCTCCCTGCACACTCTCCTACAACAGCAAGATCTTCCATTCAATACCTCTCTTTCCATTGCCTAGGACTAAGAAATTTGTAGTGCAGAAAGTTCAGAGTCCACTTACTTCTAATGTCCGTGGAAACAGTGTGATTTTGTTTGGCATGATAAAATAGGATCTGCTTTATGGTTTGAGTGTTCACATGGATATCTGTAGGAAGGTGTTACTAAGTATACCATTTGAACCAGAAGGCTAGGGAGTTATCTTGGATACTTCCTTTACCCTAATAATGCTTCTGTGGAGAGTCCAGAGTAACATCTCCTAAAATGAGGATTATATTGAT
This sequence comes from Ceryle rudis, assembly GCA_033439905.1. Lineage (NCBI taxonomy): Eukaryota > Metazoa > Chordata > Aves > Coraciiformes > Cerylidae > Ceryle > Ceryle rudis. The sequence goes on from JAAGNO010000850.1 coordinate 18,091, forward strand.
GACATTGATTAAATAAATTACTTGGTTTTCAGGAGTCTTCATCTGTACTCAAAATGTCCCTGATCAGTGAGCCTACAATCATCTTCTGAAATCACAAATGTATTATGCCATAAAAGGTAACTTGCATTATTCTACATAAACAATTTTAAATAGAAACTTTAATTCTACTTCCACCTCAACTACCTCTTCTCAAGCTCTATGGAGCCAAGAATTTAGGCTGCTATACTCTGTTATAGTACTATGCTTTGTTTTATATACCTCATTCTCTGAACGCATTTTTCTGCAACAAATGAGAAATAGTGAAGCCTCAGGACTCTGAGCTAGGGCTGTTTTTTCAATTCAGAAAAAAAAAATCAGAAAGAGCCATTAATAAATCCCCTTCATTTTGTAGCAACACTACCATGAGCAGTTTCCATGGAAACATAATGTGCAGGAGGAGGAAATGTTCATTTTACAATTAAATTATAGGAGGTAGTTGAATTTTTGGTCAAACATGCATTACAAGATGGAGAATTCCCAGCCAAGTGACTCACACCGTTAAAAATAGAAGTATTGCAATATCCATGCATTTCTGCCTGGAACAATGTGTGGAGAGAGGGGAATCTGCAGAAAGTGGAAGAACATCTGCAATTTCCACCAGTGAAAGACTCCAGTTTTTGGTTCCTGTACATCAGGGATCAAGCAATGGCTGGATTTAGCTCATCCTTACAGTCTGACCTCACATGCACTCCTTGGCTCATTAGCTGTCAGGACAAATGTAGGATGTGATAACTGTAGTGTTTTACAATTATCTGTGTATTGGGCAGATAATGCTATAAATAAGTCCTCATCCTGGGGGTCTGCCTATACTGTGGTTACTGCTATGCCATCTTTACTTAACATAGCTCATGGGTATTTGGCAGGATTGTTTACAATTAGGTAAATCCAGTACATGTTGTAGTCCAGCCACATGGAACATAGCATAGGATAATTAGATGCCTTGAAAGTTAGTTAATTTAGGCTGTTATCCCATGGACAGCATTCTATATTGCTGCAAGTAGGCTGCTAGTGATACCACGGTTGGCTGTTTTAAGTTGAAATCAGGCCTACATGTCCTAAAAGAGCATATAAATGCCATAGTAAATTTCTGGGGAAGAGTGTCATAGAAGCTGGGCTGAAGGGAAGAGGCTCAACATTGAGAAAAAGAAGTGGAAGGACATGGTGGATATGATGCTGAAAAGGAAGCATGTGGACACTTGTCCCATGGTGAAAAAGGTCCAGATATCAGAAGGGACCAAGTGAGAGATTTCTTGTTTTGGCAAAGAAACAAGTGGAGGATGATCACTCAAGTGTAAAGAGTCTGGTCCAAGCAGTGGGAAGGACTAGTGGAAGTGGTGGCATCCTGATGAACATGTAAGAACTGCAAGATTGTCAGAAGTGTGTGTGTGTGCTCAGAGCAGGTGACAAGGAAGCTTCTGATACCTTTCAGGGGGGAGCCTGCATTCTGATTAGTGTTTAGATCAATGTGTTCTTGAGACTGTTGTCTCCTGAGCTAGTTACCCATAAGAAAGTTTAAATCATTATGTAGGACAACACTGGGGTTTTTTTTAGAGAATAATAAGAAACATGGAATTACTGATACTGCATTCAGAATTCCATATACCATAGGAAAGTCTTTACTTATCTGGAAGTTTTAATAGTATTCATGATAACAGATTACAAGGGATGATTGGCTGATCTTCAGCAATCATGACTTTGACTTGCCACCTTCCAAACCATAGGATTTAAAAAAGGTGATACTGTTTTTCTCAGTGTTTATGATAATGTATTTCTGGAGATATGAGCACTAGAATTTCTATTGCTATGAAATAAAATTTGAGAAATTTGGGTTTATTTCACCTTTAAAGAATGCACTATGATAAGACTCATAATAATAGTAATGGAAGTTTAAGGCACAGAAGTTCAAGCTGACAAATTAAATGGATTCAGAACCTTTTTTTTTTTTTTTTCTGTCAGAGCCTTAATCAACCTGACTTAGAGTCAGCTTGATTCTCCAGTGGTGCAAATTCTTTGTATACATATCTACAACATATTGGTCTGAAAGAAAAGTGGATTGAGTACTGTTTTATGCACATTGCTACATATTAGCGAGACCACAAGCTAGCAAGTACCCAGGAAAAATCTACTTAGTTTCAGGGCTAAAGTGAGACTGTGATTATGCTTGAGTCGAGTTACTTAGAATACCAGAAATAAGCCATGACTGTGTCTCCAGAAACTACAGAAGTTTTAATATCTGTTCTCTTTTTTCCACTGTAAACTATAGTACTTCATTTTTTAGTATCAAATGCAAAAGTATGGCTAGGTATCACTAACTGCTTTGTCAAATAACCTTCCAGCAATCCAGTGTGAAATAAAAATCTGCTCAGAAATGTGTATTGTTATTAGAATTGCAACTCAGAAAACCATTTTTCTAATGTGACCTAATGTATATAAGCCTCACATTTTCTTACTGGATCACTGGGTATCAAGTGCAGAGGTTTTAAATGCACATTTATTTTCCAGTAAAACATCAAATTAGCTCATGGAATTACTTCTAACTTTTAAACAAAGTACATCCTGTCATTGAAACAACTCTAGAAAACAACCTTTTCTGAAGATGCAGAGATGCAAGCTTCCGACACAGGCATTTTGAATACATGAAGCCATCAGAACAGTAGGTTTGCACCAGCACAGAAAGATTTCTTTGCTCAATGCAGAGCTGGCTGTAAAGACAGGACCAGTTCATGCTCTGCAAAATGCTCTGTCAGGTTCATTGAGGAGCCACACTTCAGGACTGGGAAATCCCATTCAGGTTAGTCATCCCTTTCCTGTTCCAAGTGATGTTTCAGAGGAATTTATTTTGTAGGTTAAGCTATGATTGCTCAGGGCAGACCTTCAGACACATTACTTTCCATGTGGATTTTCTTTTCTTTTTCTTCTATTAATTTTTAGAATTGTGGATCGAAGGGAGATGGAATAGATTGTGACCCTTCCTTAGTCTTTTTGCAGCTGTATAGATAACATGCTGAGAGGCAATTCCTTTGTAAATAAAAGTATTTCAGAACAAGAACATTTGCCTTAATAGTGAGGCACATTGATCCCCCAAGAATATGTGTTATTACTGTTAGTAGCTGTTAGGGGACACTAAACAAACATTTGCCACAGTCTGAAATTAATAAGGAAGGACTTACGGTAAACAAGTGCCCAATTTCTCTCATTAAGAGAAATAAATACTTTGGTAATCAAGAGTCCAACTTAAGCAATGTGTCATATTACTACTAGACTGGAAAGGCACCATAGGGAGGATGGGACAAGTGCTGGAAAAACAGGACAAAGACAAAAGATCAGTTTTACCATTTTCCTTGCTCTTTCTGAAAATAGGATGAAGAAGAAAAATAATTTTCTAGACACGTAAGAAAAAGCAGCATTTGGATTTACTGACTGCAGAAGGGGTAAAACATTGTTTTTGCTTTGTAAAGGGGTACCAGTGTTAAACTTCCCATCCTGAGATTAGGGATGAGGAGCCCCACTCCTGTAGGGTTTCTTATCGTGCTACAGCCCCCACAGCAGGGACCTGAAGAGGTTGGGTAGAAAGATTTCAGATAAATGTATAATGTCAGGAAGCAGTTTTTCTATTTGCCTTGCAGGCTTTCTGGGTGCATTGGTGGGTATGTGAACTAAGTAAATAAGACTGAGCTTTCTTAGATGTGTTTCCACTTTCCAAAAGATATCTGATTTCTGTCACAGCTTGCACATTTAATTGACAAATTAAAAGCATCAAATCATTGTCAGATACTCATAAAACATTTGATTTGGTGCTGTGTAATGCGTGACAGGTACAATGTTTCAGCAACATTTTGCTGCAAGGGAAAGTCAATGACTGAAACCAGAACAGATTACTATCTAGTGCATGCATTTTTTGGGTGAACAGGAAAATATAAATAGTTCCAATGAGAACCTGAAGCTGAAACAAATCTGTTCCTGCAGACTATGGAAGTACATTATTTTTAATATTTAATTACCCATGAACACCTCCAGCAGGGTTTCAATTTTCAATTCAGTTCTATAGCTCACTCCTATAACCCTATTGCTAATCGCTTTTTATTCTATTCTATGCAAATTATGGGAATAAAAGGATGAAGTGGGTAGAGGTTTGAAATTATTTTTGTTATTACTTGTCTAGAATAAAAGCACAAATATTTTCTAAAGCCTGTTTTGTTATATTTTAATTTCTGTTATCTTCAGGAATTCTCACCTTTCATGAAAATAAAGCTGAAAAGTTGCAATTTTGTAAAATAAGCAGAGATTTATTTTTTAATGTTAAGTGATAAGGACTTCATTAGCTAAAAGTAGGAAAAATGGTGAAATAAACACATGCTGTTTAAAATATATGTGGTGCATTGAATAGAAAGGTCTGCCTTTGATCTAAGATTCCTCTAATATATTTCAAAACTTCTTTAATAAATGTCCATACTAGCTACTGCTGGACAGGAATATATTGAACAAGTTCCTACAACTATTTAAAAGTTGAAGCATTAAACAAGGTGCAGGGGGAAATTAATTTTCATATTATGACCTAATAAAATGCTTTTTTGTAAACGTTTTTGCTCAGTTGCTTTAAAATCAGTGATGAGCTGAGGTCATCAGCTCAATTTCTGGTTTGGAGTTATCAGAATCACTCAAAGCAGCAAATTATTTACTTTAGCATCAACAAACTGCCTTTAATATTCTGATAGTGGCTGAAAATGGAGTTTATGCATGTAATTCCTTGGAGTCTGACATCAGAAAGAGTAACTGAGTAGAGTAGGCAGCAGAAAGGTATGTAGAGGATTGCAGGGATGGGTTAAAGGCTCTCTAGTCACACAGCCTGGACAATTTAGAATGGAAATTGGGCATTTACTGAAACTCTCTTATGTGGAATTTCTCTCCCAATTTCTCTCACCTGTGGTGAAGAGCTTTTAAGAATGGTTGATTTTAACTAGTAACTTACTATTAATCAACTCCATGGTTCTGGCTACCTGATATTATGGGAACTTGTGTTTGTGAAGACATAGGCCCATAAACAATTATAATTAATTTCTGGTGGCTTCTTATTGGTGGAAGGGAGAAAACTCTTCTAAAATTTAACCTATAGAGACATTTAAACTTTCTGTGTATAAACAGATACTTGTGTAAGAAAGTGTACCTGGAAGGTCTCCTTAGGAGAAAAATCTTGTTCTCAAGAGTGCTGACTGATGTCTTGTGCTTCTCACAAACCCCCCATGGAAGGGCTGCTCTTCTTCATAGTAATCCTCTGGAAAAGCACAGTACACCTTAAAAGCAATCCTAATGGGTTAGACCAAGCTTAGTTAAATAAGAGGAGACATTGGAGGCTGCAAGAAATTTGTTAAGAAAGTGGTGGCCTCCTACAAGTGAAATTGTCTGGAATAGATATCTTTTCATAGAAATGGAACAAGTTATTTGTCCAGTGTCAATTTACTTCCGAGTGGGAAGAGCAAGCCTCACAATGAACATTTTATTAAATGTCAAAAAAATTCACAGAGTAGCCTAAAAATTCATACTCATTCTAGCATCTGTCTAAAATGTTATTTTTCTTCTTTTTGCATTAGTAGATTCTCTCTAAATCTATAGCAGATGTCACTGTGCCATTGTAGAAAATCTCCCCCTTCATAAAGGGACTGTAGAGACTGTTTAAGTTTTCCTAGTTTTGGGAGGAAACATATATAATCATCCTGCAGTTTAACTTGTACCAGCAGTGAATAATTGGATTCAGTCTTGCTGAGCTGCAAGACAGAGTTGTCACGTAAAGCGCGATAATAAAAATCTTAATGTTGGTCAGCAAGGACAAGGACATGTGACTGTGTATATGAAGTTATCTGCCAGCGTGGCAGGTTGGGAAAAGAGGAATGTTAGGGTGAGAACAATCCTCTTGCCATGTCTTTTTGGTCATTATTTCTTGGAAAAGGTGCTGTCTGCTCAAATGAACTGAGAAAAGCTGACAAGTAAGGAACTTAAGAAAGGATCTTTTGGGGTCTTTCAGGTAAGGTGGTGTTGGAACTTTTATGCTCATCCATCAAGCTGTCCAGTTCCTCTCCTGCTGTTCTTATGTGGTCTTCTCACAAACATTCAAGTTTGCAAGGCAATCTTGGGGAACAATTTTTCTGAAACAGAAATGTTTCCTCTCTCTGGCCCATAATGTGGGGAGGTTTATAATGCATAGGGGTTAAATGCATCTCCAGGACAACCAACTGAACAGTAGTGTGCCAAATCTTCACCATTAGGAAATGATTGAAGATGATGAAGGCCAAAGGATGACAGAAGAAATAGGGGAGAAGAGCAAAGAGAAAGGACAGAACAGAAATTGCAAAGGGAAGAACAGGTTGAAGGAGAGGGAGTAAATCCAGGAAGCCCCAAGAAGCACCTCTAAAGACAGCTAGTTTCACCATGTCTTGAGCAGTTAAATTCAGGTGGAAGAAATTCAAGGAAGGGAGGAGACAATATGCATGGAAAATGAAAAGAAAGGGGCTAGATAACAATTTTCGAACACAATCTGTAGAGAATAAACAACCAAGAAAAACAGGCTGGCACTAAGAAAGAGGAGAAAACATATGGGAGCTGGGAGGACAGAGAGCTGGAAAGGGACAGGTAGCAGATGGGTAGCTTTGCTGAGACAACATGTGTACATTTACACTAATCTGCCTCCTCGGAAGTGAATTGAAGGTCTTCATCACATTTTTCTGAGACTTGCAAATCTTGAGTTTCACTGAAGCTGGCAGATGTCTGCCAGAGATATTATTGATATACTAGGCTTTTTGAAGTTCTGCTTCCCTGAACTTTGACCGCCCAAAAAAGCCATTTGAGCTTTTTTGCTATCATCTTTGTGTCCTTATGTCTGGAATTCATATAACTTTATATTATTAACTATCTGATGACAGCTCATTATACATTATTATACAAAGAATTTATTGTTCTGGCTTTAGAATACTCACAGTATTTATAGGTAGCAAGGGCATAGCTGTGTTGGGCAAAGAATTTTAAATAAGTCTTGATAAAGTGACAAGCCCTCATGAATTTTGCTACACCATATTTCAGAGTCATTTATACAACCTCAGGGAGTTTTATTTCTAAGAGTAATATGACATATAATTGCTCTTCTCAATCTAAATAATATATTCTTGCAGTATTTAATCCTGAGATTTCTTTGTTAGGAGAGTTTCAAGTGTGTTTGGAAAAACTTTTATGTATTTGAGGTCAAATAGTTAAACTGTCATGTATCTCTGTACGTCTCTGGACACTTATATTCTAAAGACATCAGACAGATATTTTTGACCCAGGAAAAAGAAGGATGACTTCATACTGAAACTATAACTATGCTTTTATTACCTTGTCTTCTTTAAAACAAATTTTAAAAATAAAAAGAACAAAAAAGCCAAACCAACCAAAAAAAAACCAAAAAACCCAAACAAACACAAAACCAAAATTAAAACAAACAAACAAAAAAACAAACCAACAAAACAAAAATCCCAACCTAATTTTGGCAAAAAGAATTAATCTGTAAGCATGATAGTTTCTACAGTTGAAAACAAACCAAAATGAAAACCAAAACCAACCCCACCAAGATACATTGTTCTGTATGCAAAGTATTTTTTTCCTACAATAGCTGTGTAAAGAATGCTTAGCACGTTAATACTGTCTTCTCCTCAAATGCTCTTCTCCTCAAATCCTTACTGAAATTGGAGACTTTGCCACTGTGCTCCATAAGCAATGCTGAACATCTCACAATGAAGTTGGCAGTTTTTCACTTTTTTTTTTTTTTTTCCCAGCGCATATATAAAGCTCATCAAAGCAATATGGTTGTTTCTTTCAGTTCACATGCTTGAAGGTCACTGGATTTCTAGGAAATACTATGAGCAAGTACTGACCTCTGCTCAAACTTCAAGTCTGGTGAGTTTGCAGTTCAAATGCACAGGCTTTTAGGTACAAAGACAGAACCTGACTCACATTTGGAGGGTGTTCTGACTGGATCAACTTGCAAGTCTTTGCACCACTATATTTTTTTTCTCTATTTACTATATATTGCACTGTGGTTTTTCAGCTTATCACACATGAAAAATGAGTTACCCGATCTTACAGGAATAGAGACAAAAATGTAGATGGTAAGATAAAGAAGTCCCTCACCAACATGACAGGCAGTGATGTCTGATGGTATCTGCAGATGGTACAGAGCACTGAGATGCAGAGTGGGCTAGTGCTTGGGATGGGTTAGGAATCAGACTACTAAAAATCTGTTGGCAGAGGGGAAACTGAAACTGCCCCTCTCTGTTTCCTGAGAGGACCTGCAGAGATCAGCTTCTCAGCTTATCCTTGTCTACATTCCAGTGGTGATGAAGCTCTGAAAGAGGACAGACAGGTTGAACATATGTTGGGGGTGGCTCTGAAGCCTAGCAGTGCTCACCTAAGTAAACAGCTGCCCATATTTTCCATCTGTTCTTTCTTTAGGCTCGCAATAAAGATTTTGTCCTGAATGAATCTGTTTGGATATAGCCTTAAAAAACTAGGAGACCCTCTCTTTCCTTGTGTATTAGCAAATGGAGGAAGGACAAGGTGTCTTTCCTTGGCCTGCACTCCTCTATCCTCACCCTTATTTTTTTCCTCTTTTGTCATTATGAGGTGCATTCAGACTACTTTGAGACTAAAATTAGTTTAACACTAATTAATTAATTAATTTTAAATTAGTGCAACACAGGCAGCCATCAAATCTTAGTAATATGCATAGAAGCCATTCTGATTCATTACCAAGGTGGACTTTGAGCCTATCATCTATAGTATTGAGACTCAAAATTCTGACACAGGTTGTTATTTTACTAAATGTTTAAATTATTAAGAAAGAATAACGTGACAGCCTGACAAATAAAGCCCCTAGAAAATTAGGGGGGTTTCCACTTAATATAATTTTAACTAAGCAATTAACAATCAAATCTTTCATCCCAACATCCCAAGTTCAGCACCTCATCGAGGGAAAGGTTCATACCACCTGCAGCATTTGTATAACCATTTATACCATGTCTAATACTTGCAGTTTCTGGTTCAGGTAGGTAAGGAGTAAAGACTATCAGGCTCTGAGTACTAAGGTGGCTAATCAGATGTGAAGATAGAACATAACTGAATGTACTTTACTATTATTGCTAAGTACAGGGCTCAAAAATAGTATCAATAGTTGTCTAAATGGGGATTCTTAGGAGTATGAATCAGTGTGTATCCTGCTGAAACTACTTCTTTCTGACAGTAAGCTTTTAGAGAATGTTTCTACTGTGAAAATGAAAGGCTAATAGAGGCTCTTTTTAAACAGTTGCAGTAGAGAGCAGGCTTAAGGGAATTGTCTTGCAGGTTATTTTGTAAAAGAAGTTGGTAATATTAAGCAATTTTTTTTTTGTTTTAGTTCTGTTTTGAGTAGAGATACCCTTAGACAGATGGATGTTCCAGTGGTTTATGGCAGTCTACTAAATTACTTTTAATATCTTGAATATAAATAGCAATAACACATGCTTATAGTGCCTCAAGGTTAACAAATTCTTAAGAGCTTGTGCTGGTTCAGATAGTTTTGTCCAGGGCTTTCAGAGCAAGGAATGTATTCTAAAAGCATGTGTCAGCTACTAAGAAATGCAAAAACAACAATTATTTGGTCTGCTAGTGTTCTTTGACAGAAGCCCTGAAGCTCAGCAGTAGAAATAATTCCATGAAAACTGCACAACAAAAGAAAATGAACTCATTCACAAGGAAGAGTATTCAGCGCTCAGTTCAAACAAAGGCTTGTGTTACTTGTCTTAGTCTGGAATGGAGCTGACATTGTTATCATATGTAGAGCAGCAATGTAACTTATTCAGTGATTTCCCAATCCTCCAGGCTCTACTAAAGTTTAAAATGGTGGAGCATTATCACTGATAATCTGATATAGGTTTTCTGGGTTTAGCTTCTCCTGTAATAAGTAGAATTACACTGTTGAAAAAAACACTTAAACTAAGAAACAACAAAATTTCAAACTCCATATATTCTTCAGTCATGACAGAGAAGATAAAAACTGCTAATACATTGTTGGTACACTACAAATTCAATATCATGTTACAGTGTACAGGGCCAAAGAAGTCTGTTTAAACCATTTCAGTAAAGTTTTTTTATCAGAGTAATCCCTTATGACATTACTCATTAAATTAAAGGTCAACTGAAGTCCTGTGGGGGAGTCTTTCATCTATTTTATGTGCTTTGGGAGAAAACCATAACACATAAACAACACCATAACTTCTAACAGAGCTAAGAGGTGACTGAGAGGCCTGAAAATACAGTCAATAACACATAGAAATACATGAACAAGAAGATAAGAATTGTACAATGGCCTGGAAATATGTATCATAGTTGATTTCTGCCAGCACTTGTGTGCTACTGCGTTGTACAGAGCACTCTGTGTGGAATGCAATGATCTGTTATCTGAACTATAAAATCAATTTATAGTTTCAATTAAGTTAATTTATAGCTGCAGTCAGTCCTGTTAATTGGTCAGCATGGAATATAACAAACAGCAACACCCCTGCACTTGAGAGTGACAATATTATCGAGGATTTAATTTTAGTGTATAAATATTCACTGACCATGAAAGTAAACTTGTAGCAATATAGGGCTTCTTCTTCAAACAAATCTCCAAAGAGTGTTACCAATTTGTCATTTAGATTGTACAGACAATGAAGCATGCAATGAACTCATGTAAATATAGCATAAACTTAGACTTGTCGTTGTTCAAACCATACTTTTTTTTAGGGCTAATGTCACAATCATTGGCCTGAGCATGTAATTTTGTATGCTGGTGGTGCTTCCATTGTTTTACATACAATCAGTGTTTTATACTAAAGGGAAATACTGTACAAATTCTGCTGACATTTTAGTTGAAATTATCTGAGGTACTCAAATTATTTATAATCCTTTATTTATTTTAAGATATATTTTTCATATCATGACATAAGCAGAATTAGGTGCCCAGGTCCAGAATGGATATAATGACTCTCCCACTTCTTATTTACCTGTTACTGGTAGAAGCTTTAAAATGCACAGATGGTCCTGTTACACCCAGCCATTAAAGGGCTAAGAAAGTTCTAGCATCCTACTGGCATCCTAAAATGGAGATTTCCTTGAAGATGTGTGCAGAGGAGATCCTCTGATCCACTGAGACCTTTCTCGTAAGCCTCTCTAAGAAGCACATGACTGTCAGAGACATCTAGGAGACTGCCACCCTGGTGGCATTTTGTTGCACGTATGACAGACCTGGGGTGCATAGAAGTCACACATAGGGGTTTACAGTTTTATTGCCACAGAGGAGCACATACAGAAAAGCTGGACTGTAGAACACAATCTTAAAGTCTCACATTATTTCAAGGACTAATGAGAAACCTAAATCTCATATATTTTTTCCCTCTAAACTGAAACGCAAGTTATAGTCATACTACACTAAACAACACACACACACCCCCCAAACTCTCACAAACTCTGGAGCTTTGGCTTTGTATCCGAATGATGCTGACAGTTCCAGTTCCATACCGTGATCATTTATGTCAGTTTTCAGTTGACAAGAAAAGGATTAGGTTAAGAAAGCAGAGAATTAAAATTAAGCTGCATTTACAGTTGATTACTTTCCCAATGTAAATCAGCTTGCCTTAATTCAGTAATAACTTCTACTGTCTTTACCATTGCTGTTGCATTATTTTTGGATATCGTTACTTCCTAAAAAGTAATTATCCTGCCTACATATTTTCTTGATTCAACGAACAGATAAAAATCAAAACTGCGAAGAATATATTTTGACATCTGATGGCACAAAATGCTCAAATACTGGTTTTGTATAAAACTTTCTAAATGTTGATGCATTCGTTTATAAGCAAATAATCGGTAATTGTTTGACAGGTCTTGTGAAAAGCCATTTGTTTAAGCCATAAGACATTTTTACTAGAGTGTAATTATCCCAAAGGCTGCTGTCTCTGTCATGCTTCCACAGCTATAGGTGTACACAACTGTAGAGATATTCAGAATAAAAAATCTTAATAAAGATCCATGAGCATGAAGCAAGCACGTTTTGCTAGGGGAGTGTGGATGGGTGAGATGACACAAACAGCATGGGCTGTGGAGAGCTGCAGCTGATTGCAGTTCTGCCTCTGTTCTACCATGCAGCAGTTCATAAATTTTGGGTTCCCCTCAGAATATCACAAGAATATTTGACTGTCTCTAAGTTTTGTGCATAATTCCCAGCATTGCTGGAGTTTGTGCTCTAAGACGCAGTATCTTGCCTTCCCCAAGTGTTTGTGCGGTATGAGGTAAACACTGTACCTCCCCCAGTGGAGGAAAGAAAGTGAATGGAGGTGACTTCTTGTAGTACTGCTGCGCAGAAAAGCATCATTCATTCCAGTGCTGGCAGAAAAATATATCTTTTAACTATTTCACACAGTTAATGCTAGGGTATGATGAATACATTCTGCTATGTTATGGGAGACTCTCGTGGGTGATTGTGTAACCAGCCCAGGAACTCACCTTCTTGAAGGATAGAAGGGCTCAGGAAGGTATTCTTCCAAGTCAGAGTTAGAATCATAGAATTGTCAGGGTTGGAAGGGACCTGAAAGATCATCTAGTTCCAACCCCCCTGCCATGGACAGGGGCACCTCCCACTAGATCAGGATGCTCAGAGCCCTATCCAGCCTGGCCTTAAAAACTTCCAGGGACAGGACTTCCACAACCTCTCTGGGCAACATGTTCCAGTGTCTCACCACCCTCATCGTGAAGAAATTCTTCCTAATGCCCAATCTGAATCTACCCAATTCTAGTTTTGATCCATTCCCTCTAGTCCTACATCCTAAAATGTCCCTCACCAGCTTTCTCATAGGCCCCCTTAAGATACTGGAAGGCCGCAATAAGGTATCCTTGGAGCCTTCTCTTCCCTAGACTGAACAACTCCAACTCTCTCAATCTGTCCTCATAGAGAGGTGCTCCAGCCCTCTGATCATCCTTGTGGCCCTTCTTTGGATATGTTCCAGCAAGTCCATATCTTTCTTGCAATAGCTGCAGAATTAGAGGTAAATAACTACAGTAGGATGAAGAATTGCAGCTGGTACAGTAATAGGGGAAGGGCAAAAAGCCCAGGGAATGAGAAGGAGTCTGACCATTGCTTGCACAATCTATAATCACAAAGAGGAGCAGTATTTCTGTTGTAGCCTATAGATGTCTTTATGACAATATCCTGGAGTTTCTGTCAGTTCCTGCTATTCCTTGTAATTTATGGGGCCCAGGGTTTGACCACAGGAAGAAATATAACAGACTTTCCTCTCAGGTAGTTTATAAGAAAAAATGTGCCAAAACTTGCAAGAGCATCCCTGCCACAATGCTTTGTCTCTTGCAACCATCTTTAGGATCATCATAAAAATTCTCTAAAATAAGCACACAAGACTTTCAAACCCTTATGGTAAAACCAGCACTATGTACCACACACATATGAGCAAAATTCCCTCTTTCCCTTCAGTTGCCTGTCTTTTTCAGAGGAAGACTCAGAAAAAAACACAAATGTAGCAGGTGGAGGACATCATCTTCAGCACCAGTCTCCCACCTGTTTAGCTCCTCCCTTGAATAAAATCCCAAATTACAAATAGGAGTAGCCTGGGCAACAAGGTGGGAGTTTAGTTGTTTTAGAAGTGGGTGATGTGTCAGAAATGGTGTTCTACCCCCTGTTGACCAGACCTTGTTGAAATCAGCCACTGTACGTTAACAAAAAGTAAGTAACTCTATACAGAAATAGAACAGTACAAAACCAGGCAGGAGAAGTAAGAGGCCCCAGGGATTGAACAGTGATTCCTTACTGGATGAGGGCTAAAAAGGGTTTTTTGTTAATATGTCTATGTTTTGGTATCTGGAAATGTCTATTTTCACAACATCTAAAGTAGACTACAAATAGATAATTAGGTAGAAACCAGTTATATGTTACTGTTCACAATTCATAATATACTGCTATAAATGATAAGTGAGGAGTATAGAAACACAAACAGAATTATAAATAATGTGAAAATTACTGAGGAAAAGAGAGATTCAAGCTAATTTTCAAAAGCCCTGACAAGCTGTGACTTGGGGCTATGGTCTGCCAAACTGATAGAGGGGGGTTTGGTTTTTGTTTTATTAATGCATTTTTTTAGGGGGTTCATGAACAGATTAAGCACCCTTGTTCTTTCTTTACACTCCGCAGGAGGAAACTTATGTACTTTGGCTTACTCACTGACACTATTATCTTTTTACATAAAGTGTTTGAGAAAGAATGCTGTTGTAGGCTTGTTCTACCTGTGCTGGCATGTTGGCATGCCATACCTGATCATGGAGTATGTCCTGCAGGGGTGTGAATATATTCTCACCTCTGCTTACACAAAAAGAAACTTCTGGTTCAATTGAAAAATATCCTTGCTGTTTCTGTGTGAGGTTTTAAGAAGTTTATTGAAAATATTGGCAATAGTATGACTTTATGAATGTTGCATTCCAAGACAAATATCTCAGACCTATTTTGCATTCAGAAATTAACTCTTTGAACATAAAAATACTAGATGTAATTCTAAAGAAAACAGAAATAAAACCAAAACATACATTGATACACTCTGTTACTATGAGATAAACACTCTATCTCACTACCAAGAGATTAGACATAGAGATTAATTCTACAAGCAACTATTTTTAAAAGATTTCCCAGGATACTCTTTCAAGCATTCTGAAAAGATACTTTAACCTTCAAGGATAGTTGTTCTGAATGCCTGGAGCTACACCTTCAGTAGTACTCAGCATTTAGTATCTCTGCAATGTCAATGTCCTTTTTTTAAATGTTATAGTTTAAAAATAGTCAAAGCCTTATATATGTCCCAAAAATTTTACAGAATTACACTTAATACTGGGCACCTGCACTTTATGCAGACATTTTGACTGAGGATAAAGCATAGCAGTGAGTACTCTGAAATTTTACTTTCAAGACTGTGGTTTGTTTCTCTGTTACATTATGAAAATAAATGGTGGTCTGGGGCATAAAAATTGAAAAACACAAAGGGGTTTTCCTCCTAGTCTTGTATGCTGGGGATTGCAAAGTGGGTTCTACTCAAAGTTTGACTGTGAAATGTCTGTGCACTCATGTCATTATGATCTTGACTATGATTAAGGGGATAATACTGTTTTCCTACCATTTGCACTTGCAGACTGTGTTTGCACCCTGTTTGAAGCTGGGTGGGGATTGAGGGAAGGACACAGTTTGGCTGGGAGCAGACACAGGGCAGCCACTTGCCAGCTCTTGGGGTCTGAATTTCCACAGCGCTTTTTCTCTGAAAGTGTCTTTGGATGTATTGACAGATTGATATTTTATTTACATTTAGATTAGTTTAGATCACTATGATTAGAATAATACACTTCACTAATTCAAATTTGGGCCTCTGCATTCAACTATAAAGATGATTCTCATGGAAAATATATTGTAGGAGCTTGTAATTTGGTTAAGAGGTACAAATTGTTGTAGGGTCTTTTTCCTCTTAGGTATAGGCAGAACATGGCTCTCAACATCAGTCTCATGGGTTTATGAGTTGGGTCCTTACTGAAAGGGGGGAGGGGGAAAAAAGTCAAGTTAGCTTTGAATTAGTTTGAAATTTAAAAATAAGTAAATAAATATGCATTTGAAAATAAAGGCCCTTTGGTCATGGCAACTTTTGGACCATTTCAGATGACAATCAGTAAAAATGTAACCATTCACACTGGTGTTAAACTTAACCCTTTCTTCAAAAAATCTCACTTATTTGCAAATAGATCTTTCAGCTATGTGGATTCAACTTCTTATTCCAGTGAATAAATTCTAAGTATGCAGCATCCAACCATAGCAAGTTGTTATCTGTGTAACATTGAAGAAAATAAAATATTTCAGGACCCTGTTCTCATGAGGTATTAAAAAGATTTTCATGCAAAAATGTGAATAGACTTTTGAATAAATATAGTGTATTACTAGGCCCATAGTTGATCACTGTCTCCATAAGCAATTATTCTTCAACACCATTTGATTCTTAATTACTTAATAGTTAATTCCTTGGAATAATTTATAATGGAATCACTGGGCAATCCAGTGATTAATTATCACATCATTTACTATTTTTAGATCCTATGATACAGCTGTCATTTAGAAGAGATATCTCAGGATAATTGACTTTTGATTACATGGTACAGTAATTCCCATAGACATCTTGTTTGTTACATCACATCACAATGTCATGTGGATATTTGGGACTTAGAAGGCAGGAGAGCCTGGTGACCACAGAGCACTGTTCTGTGGTCCTGAATCTATCATTCCCTTAAAGTCTTCTGAATTTCTGCTAATTTTGAGGACACTACTTTCACTTCTATCAGCTTCATTAGTTCTTTTATTTGAAGTTGGAAATTTGTTATTCATTGCAGGTGTGTATATTGTACACCATTTTGAGTTTTTTCTCTATTTTTTTTAATTAGCTATTTAAAACACTAACTTAGATCACAAGATGGAAGTCTACTGAGAGGTAAAAGTTTCATATTTGTATTGGGTGGCCAGATACTTTGGCTAATTTAAGACACCTCACAGATTTGTGGCAATGTAACATCTGTCAAACTATCTATCTTGATGCGTGTAGGGTTTTTTTAACTAAATAACTGTTTATTTCAAAAAGTTTCAACAGAGGTACTTATTTTGTTTCTGAATTGCTTTCTACTAGAAATTTTTATGGTCTGGGAAAGTAGTTACATATTTGAATATTGTCATAATATTATGTTAATGCAGGACTTCTGTGTACTTTCCCAGGGATGTTGACCTCTTTTTACTATACGAGCTTTCCATAGCAATCTAAAATTTAACATAAAAAATGACAGTTCTAAGGCTGCGACTCATGTCTGTTCATAGAATCATAGAAATGTCTGGGTTGGAAGGGACCTCTAGAGGTCCTCTTGTCCAACCCCCTGCTGAGAGCAGGGATATCCTCAACTAGAGTAGGTTGCTCAGCCTCATCAAGCATGAATATCTCCATGGATGGGGACTCAACTACCTTCCTGGGCATCTTGTTCTAGTGTTCTACCACCCTCATGGTAAAGATCTTCTTCCCTACATCTAATCTATATCTACTCTTTTCTAATTTAAAACCATCGTCCCTCATCCTTTCACTCCAGACCTTTGTAACCAGGCCCTCTCCAGTCTTTTTATAAGCTCCCTTCAGGTACTGGAAGGTCGTTTATTAGGTCTCCCTGGATTTATTTTTTTTTGTGTTAAATCATCCTTTATTTCTCTCATTATGTAGCAGGACTAAAGTTAAGACCACTCTATGGCAGTGCCAACCCCCTCAGCAGCCTAGGACATGGGAGCTGCTGAGCAGTCCTCAGTGGAAGGTTGGGTGCTCCAGTCTTCTGTGGGGAACTGCTGGATAGGCACTGATGGGATTTGCACTCCCTCAGACCACTCTGCAACCTCAGGCTGAGGAGGATCAGTGAATTCAGGAGCCAGGACCATCCATTCTGCCTGGAACTCCTCCTTCATCACTGCTTTCTCAACAGCAGCCTGCTCCTCCTTTTCAATCTCCTCAGGATCCCTGTAGAAGTCCAAGTTAGGCATGACTTCCCATGGATGCTCACGGGAGATGGTGCCATGCATGTGCAGCACCTCCTGAGCCAGCATCCACCACATCAGATCCACTGAATGGGCTCCCTTGTTGTTGCAGGGAATAGTGATATCCATGTAGTGCAGCTGGGAGTCGGTGTTGCACAGCACAGTGGTGGGGATGTTGACATACGAGGCCTTTGTCAGTGGCTGATGATCAGCCCTCAGGTCAGTGATGACCAGAAGCAGTGGCTCATGGAAAGCCACCTGGATCTGATTTGTGAAGGTACCAGGGGTGAAACGTTCAGCAATGGGAGTAGCCCCAAGGGCAGCAGCAGACTTAAGAGCTGCACTCTGTCCGGTGTTTCTAGAAGAAATGATGCTCACATCAGCTAGGTTCTCAATGGCAACAATGGCATGGGCTGCCAGGAGAAGCTTTTCCCAAGTTCTTTTCAGACTGATGATGTAAATATCATCACTTTTCCTGTTGTAGATATACTGATCCATCTGGAAGTCAAGGTTGGTGCCTCCCAGGTGGGTCCCAGCAGCAAGGAATTTGAGGACATCCTCCTCCTTCAGCTGCAGGACATCAAGGCCTCCAGACATTGTGGGGGTTTCCCTTTAGAAGCAACAACAGGGAACACTGACAACGCTGTGTAGAGGCCCAAGCTGGCATGGAACGGAAGTAACTCACATTATGTGTTACTTTGTTCTGTGTTGCATGTCAGTATTTGGTGTACTTTACTAATTTAGTTAGTAATGCCAGTGACCAAATACCTGATCTACAGCACTCTTCCTTTTAAAACTTTTATTATGTTCACCAGAAGCACTTGGTTTGTACAGAAGCAAAGTAGAAATCAAAGCTTTCTTGTATCCTCTAGTCTGTTTATCAGACTGTTAAAAACTCGGAGTCTAATGTAATGCAGAACAAATAGTCTTAGACTCAGGAATACAAGGATACAAATGGATTATTTTACAGATTGCTTCTCTCTCTAATGTGCAAAACCTGTACTTCTTATAGCCTAAGAAAAGGAAACCTTTAAGTGATTGTGAAAAGATCCATGAACTTCAGGTATTTTTCTTTAAGCCATCTGACACCTCTAAGTTAAAGTCCTTGTGAGGTATCATCCATCATCATATACAGTCTTGTGCCTGTCAGCCTCTGAGGCAGATGTCTTCCTGTCCTTACTCTGAGCACTCAGTATCTGCAGGGTGATGCTGAGTGGAGGTTGTTGTGGTGTTTGCTGCAGCAGGCAGAAGGGAGTGCTGTTAGAGGCTCCTACGTGCATGAGCATACAATATAAATCTTATAGTCTGCTGCTTAAAATATAATACTTCTTGGTTGTTCTATAAAGAAAAGTGCAACTGTAATAGAAGCTCTTTGGTATGAGGGTGGTGAGACACTGGAATGGGTTGTCCAGAGAAGTTCTGAACACTTCACCCATGGAAGTGTTTAAGGCCAAGCTGGATGAGGCTCTGAGAAACCTGGTCTAGTGGGAGGTGTCCTTGCCCATGGCTGGAGGGTTGGAACTAGGTGATCTTTAAGGTCCTGTCCAACTCAAGCCATTCTATGAGACTATGAATAATATCACTATATTCAAGTGATAGGATTATGCATAATGAGGACTTTGAAGCAATTTTCTCTGGCTGTGCACAGTTTTTCTTTGTGCTTCCAATATAAATGTCTGACATTGAATTTGTAATGTCTGCTTTCCATGGTATGCAGTATATTCTTGTTTTCTGACAGTGCATATATAGTGAGTTATAAATCACAGTTATTATGGGATATACCAGGATAGATCTAACATTGATCTAATCACGGTACAAACTGGGCTGCTTTGGGACCTAAATGTTAGAATCTCATTGGACAGAGGAAGGCTTAAAACTCATATCTTGCAGAAGGAAGGTCAAGGTATGCTCTTATAAAACCTCTTCTCAAAAAGAAACCAGATCTGCACATCCCTAATTTTCAGTAGTATTTGTGTTCCTAGTGAGCACTCTACCCTTTAGATAACTTCTGCATCCTTTAACATCTGACATTGAAATCTAAAAATGCCTGAATTCCCTGAGCACAGCACTCCTGCAAAAACAAACATTGCCTGAAACAGAGGCTCAAAGTCACCCTGAAGTCCCTTCAGCATTGAAGTGGACTCAAAAGAGAGATGTCCCTACTGTCCTTGCTGGTAGGGCCAAGTCATTTAGCTATGTTGTCTCTCTCTCATTAGCAACCCCAGTTAGGTAGTTCTATTAGCTCTGTTTCACCTTAGACCAGTTACTGTTTTATTAGTACAGCCAGAAACTCTGTGGTCAATGAGTGTGACAGCCATCTGTGAAAGAGCAGCCAACTAGTGTGGATGGGGCTTTCCATGACCTATAGCTGTCACATCTTATCCTGAATTGCTGAGTAGTGTCCAAACCCCAATGACTGTGTGCATTACTGTACTGGGTGCCCTGTATAACATGCAATATTATTTTTTTTCATAAGTAGGTTTTAGATATCTAAATCCAAAAGGTTATTTCTGGGGTAGGATTCAAACTGAGGAAGATATCTGCCTGAATGAAGAGAAAAATTTACCATTGAATCATTACACTGAAACATTGAATTTACTTTTCAGCCCACTCTAGCCTTATTCATGTCTATAAAAATGGTTGTTATGCCACTGAAACATCACCTGATAAAGGTAATGAATGCTTCTGAAATTGGATCTGTATGCTTTATGTGTGCTGTGTTAAACTTATGCCATCTTATCATTCAAGTTGCTTTTTTATGAATGTGGTAGCCAAACTAGCAAAACTTCATGTGGGTGGATGGTATGTGGATTTATTCACAAACTGTGAATAAATTCACATTCAGTAAATATGAGTTCACTCAAAAGGAAAGAATTTGAAGTGACAGGTGAAGATGCTTTTATATATTCTTAGAGTCAGTGTTTGGGACTCATTTTCTGTTACTATGACAGCCTTTCTTCCACTAAATAAGGATGTGGGTTGTTTAAATAGTCAATGGGTCTGCTAGCCACTTTTATACAGCTAACAAGTAAGTAGATTGAGGACCCTGAGATAGTGAGTGACTCATGGAATAGCTTAGGTTGAAATGAACTTCTGTAGGTCATCTGTCCAGATTACTCCTCAAAGGAGAACCAACATCAAAGTTGGATCATAGATTTTAATTATGTACCACTCGTTATAAATATTTACTAGAAGCACTTGTGATACATATTACATGGCATACACATATACAGATTAATTTCATGTTATTAATTTCCTATATAAAATTATATGTGTATGACTATAAAAGCATCCTATATTTAAGTCCATTTAAAAGCCATTTTGACTTCTCTGCTGCTGGCCTTTCTTCCCTCTCTTTCAAAGAAGAGAGCCCAACCTCTGTACAGCAGCTGCAGTGGGGGTGAAACTTCTCTGTCAGTAGTGCCACAGTCTAAGCAATCACACAGAGATGGGCAGTCAAATCCAGTTCCCTTCTCAGCCAGAGCCCATGCAGTTTTGGCATCCCTTCTAAATAGTTTACAGCACAGTGTCACAGTTGCAAGATTTTTTTTTTTTTTTTTTTTTTTGCTTCTCAGAGCATGAGGGAACATAAACATAGTCTCACACAAACAATGGTTGTACTTGCAAGTTCCCCTGACTGCTCAGAGGAATCACAAACTTTTTTAAAAGAATTATGGGGTAAAAATGTTAAGAACTGTCCTGAGAGATTCACTAAAGGGAGCAGAATACAAATTGATGGTTTCTGACACATGCCTCTTTTCCAGTCAGTGGGTCCAGGTGTCCCCTGGAGACCAACACCACTCTGTCACAAGACTGGCTGTGTGTCTCCCCTGAGCCTGCAGGGGCTGGTTAGCTAACATGACTGGAGAGCAATCTGTTAATGGATGCGCAGTGTGCATACTGCCCTTTGATTGCTCCTAATCTGGAGGGAATGCTCTAGAAACAGACCTCTTGGCTTTAGAAAGGAAATTTCCTTCTGCTTAGGAAAGTTATTCTAATTTCTAGCACCTTTTTTTAAAGGTGGATTTTGCTGTGTTTTGTGAGTACTTTGTAGGTAGCTGCTGTTCTCTGTGAACACTGGCTCTACTCACAATTGCTTAACCTTTTATGGCTCAGTACAAGAAAGTCACATGGAGAGGAGGCTCTTTTGAAACTTCCAAATTTTTTTTTTTTGGTTTTCCATTACCTGCAAACTCTAGACTATCACTCTTTGGTGACTATGACAATATAACCAGTCGCAGCTTGTATTTGATGACAAGGAGGACTGGAAACTAGCAGAACTGTTTTGGAATGCTTCACTGTGGAAAGAAAAGCAACATCACATGTTTTAACAGCCGCAATGCCATCAGAACTGCTCCTCCAAATGTGTTGTACAACTAAGCAGCCTTCTGAGTACTCCATTTTGCAAAATGATCTGGACGCTAACCAAAAGGGGGTTTCATGAAGATTTGCCTCCCCTGTAGAATGACCAGTCAACGAGCAAACATGTATATTGCAGGAAAGCCATTCTGGGCTGCTCTCACAGTTCTCCAGTTACAAACTGGAAGTTTGTCCTTGGGCTCCGCCACCTGAGGTAGTGATTCTTGTGATATTTAACTACAGCTGTGTAGCCTCATTTCCCAGTATCACCAGTACAAGGGAGGACTCTAGGTTCAATTCCATTCATATTTGTTTTCTCATGGAGGAAAAGGGAAGAATGATTTATGCCTGACAGTAAACTCAGTTTTGTAAGGAAAATGGTTCTTTCATGAAAGACACAAGCATTTTTTGAAGGATGAGGCCATTCCCTTCAGAGTTGCATATCAGCTTTGTAACATGTATGTACAACACATGAATTATGCAGATAAGTCCATCAATCATATCCTTATTTAGTAGCACTCAACCATTACAATGCTAGTGAAGAGGAACAGCATCGTGAATTGTTGGTTTGGTTTTATTCTGGATGCTGTACACACCAAACATGTTGTGGAAATACCACTTAATATTTTGATGAAGACAAAGACTCATTTTGGCAAATATTTGCTACAAACTGTAATGTATTTGCCAAGTGATAAGAGTACATTAGTGTCTGTTACACCAGCTTGACCGGTTGCTTTGGCTGGTTACTCAGCTGGCACAAATTACTGTACTGGAGCCAGGCAAGTTATGTCACTGTGGTGATGTTGTAGCTCAGTATATGTAAATATATCCACAAATGCTTCAGTTAAAAGGACTGGGGGAAGGCGCACCAGTTACTCTCGCTTGCACATGATATTAGCAAGATATGAGCATCATTGCCTTCCTGTAGTTCTCATTCAGGATATGAATCTGATTGTAGTAGTGTAAACTGGTGTACATTACAGTATCATTTTAATGGTCCCATTTAGTCTTTACCTTCAGCATGTGAAGTGACTGCACAGGTGCCAGGCTGTAAAGAAGCATCTGACACTTTTTCATGTTTCTCTGTGGCGCACCTAACATGCTGTTAGAGCTACACAAATAATAAGGAAAGATAAAGATCAGAAGGTAAGCAAATCTGAGACCAAACCGCGAGTAATACAAATACCTCACCTGAAAGGCAGTGAGATTTGGCCATAGAGGGCTAAATAGTTAGCAGTTAAAGACAAAATGTAAATAATTTTTTTCCAAGAGTCCCAGGAAAAACACTAACTTCTAGAGGATTTTATGGTTACTATGGATCAAAAAATTATGATGTCTATAGTGACAACAGGCTGGAAAAGTAACTTTTTCTACAGGCATGCATCTTTTGGGTTATTTTCTGATAAGTAGAAGCAGTAGTGAGATTGCAAATGTTATAAAACATAAAAATGAAGAATGCTTATAAAGAACCCCAATCAAACAAAAAAAAGAACCCCAAACTGTGCTGCCCACTATGAAACTAGAGAATAGAACTCATTTTAAACAAGCTCTGCATTGCCTGCACTTCCAGGCAGGGAACATTTAATATAAAGCTTTTATTACATGCCTTCTGTAAGGAAAAGAGGAACATACCCCCAGTATAAGTTTGAAGAAATGTTTTCACATCTCTTCATAACTGCTTCTTGTAAGCTAGTCTTCTGTAGGAATTGGAGAATTGCTGAAATAGTGGTGTCTGAAGAGGCAAACAGGAACCATCAGGATTAAGTCAGAACAAAGTTTCACCTAGACAAATGTCCCCTCTTTGGACGTCTCCCTCTTGCTCTTTTTAGCCTGCCACAACTCCGCAGACTTTCAAATGTGCTCTGCTGTGTCCTGGAGAAGATGCAACCTTTTCCAGCACAGCCCACCTGGCCACACTGCTTAAATTCTGTTTAACGTAACAAAGACCAGAGAATATATGTGATATGAATATATATTTCAGAACAGAAAATAAAACTTTCAAGACACTCTTTTATTAATTCTTGTGGGACCCCACAGGTAGGCTTTTTCTACCAATAAAGCTAATGAATTAGGACATCAGGTTGCCCAAATTTTAATCAGTTATTTAGTCAAGTGAAGACCTTCTGCTTCATTTTTTGAGCCTTTAATGGAGGCCCAATGCCTTTTGAAATGTAAAATTAGATTGCATCAACTTCATCTCCTCTGCTACCTATCTACGGACATCCTCAGAAACCCTCAAAGATGTGTCATGACTTTTCATTTAAAGAGCTATGTTGACTGGTTTTAAATATGCCATTTTTAATGTGTCCACAAACTCTGTCCTTGTAGTTCAAATAACTTAATACAGTACAAAGTACCAAAGTATTAGGTGTGTTGTTTTTGTCATTGGCTTGGTTTTTAATTTGATTCCATTTACCATGTGGTTTTGTACCTGGGCATTTTTAAGTAAGAAATCATATACTACACTTGTTACTTAAGATATTTCATGCTTCAGTTCCTTATGAGTTCTTGGATAAGTATCCTCTGGTCCTGATGAATGTGTTTTACAGCATTTTCTGAACTTCAATTTAATGCAGAACTAATGAGGTATTATCCATTAAAACAAAAAAGAGTGTCTTTGTGTGGCAAGGGAGAAGTGCATTTCTGGTGGGAATATTTTCTAAATGCTTCTGCATTCACTATGTATAAAAATTCATTTCATTTATCTGCTTTGGCCTTATCTTTCAATGAATGCTTCTTTTGTGCCTTGATCATTTAGTATTGTACAGCCTTTCTAGCATGCTTTTGGCTTTTGATGGTTTTGTAAAAGGATTTATTATTACAGTTTTATGCCTTCTGTAAGTTGTTCTTTAAAGTATTTGGCCTGCTTTGTTGTGGTTTTATATTTAACCTGCCAGAGTTCATTCTCTTCTCTTTTCCTCACTTGAACATGATGTCAGCTTTTTAAAGGTCACCTTCTCCCTTCTGAAACCTCATCTAAAACACATGTTACTAATCAAAACCATGATACAGTAAGTTAAAGGTGAAGCCACTGTTGGTCAGTAACAGTTATGGTATTAATGGGAGATCCAGACAGGAATGGAGAGCTGTTGTGTGATCAGGAGTTAGCAGTCCAAAAACTACTTTATTATTTTTCTTTTATTATTATTTTTTCCCTGCCCCTCTGTGACAGCTCATGCCTGAAAATGCAAACACATTGCTGTTGCTTGTTGTTGCCCTGAGCACACTGGGGTAAAAATGAAACTTTGTAAATGAGCAGAACTGCTTGAAAAGTCCCCTTTTCTTCAGATTTTATCTCATAATGGGCCCAAGACCCTCAAATCTGGGTTATCCATTTGGGTCAAAAAGGAAAATATTAAAACTGTCAGGCAATGTTAGTATCATACTTAGATGCCATACTTTGCAATAATAACAAAACAGAGTGAAGAAATGCTGATTTTACACTACAACAGTATTGTAACAAGAAACAAAGGTAAATAAAACCGTGTTATGTGGTATTATTAGTTAAGACTATTGTTGCTCAACATACTGAGAAGTTTTAAAGAAAGGCATGTAAAAAAAGTAATACAAATAAGTTAACCTCTGATTATAGAGAACAATTAAATTTATTTCCATATTCTAAAATTTAGCAAGAATATTTAA
>JAAGNO010000851.1:0-38828 GCA_033439905.1 Ceryle rudis
GGCAGCGCGCTAGGCGCGCGGGGGAGAAAGTTGGCGCGTAACGGGGCGGGGAGGGCGGAGGAAAGCGAACACGGCCGACCCGCTGCTGCGCTACCCGCGGAGCCTCCGCTCCGGGCGAGCGGGAGCGCTGCGGCCAGTAGCCGGGAAACTGTCCTCGCCACGTGGTTGCAGCTGCTCGGGAGAGCTGGCTGCCCGCTCGCCGTAGAATGGACCGGGGTCGTACGCGGAGCCGCTGCGCGGCGTGCGGAGCCCAGCCCCCGCCCGTCTGCGCTGCCCAGCGCAAAGCTACGGTGACGATCCCGCAGCGCGGGGTCCGGCTGGTGGCTCCGGACGCAGCTCGCGTTCGTGCGTTGGAGATGCGCTGCGAGAGCCGGGGAAGGAGGGGAGCCGCGGGAAGGGACGAGGGACAAGCTAGGGCAGCATCCCGGGGGAGAGGGTGGGAACCCCGGCCTACAATAGCCCTTTATTGCTAATTTCTGCCCTCAAGCCATAAGGGCCCGATTTCAATTTCAATGGCACTATTTACAGGGCCGGTTCCTACTGTCACAACAGGGAGGGAACCGAACCCAAAATAAACACTGACAGTCCCAGCACAGGATGAATGGCAAAGAAGCTACAGAGCAAGAAACTGTGTGGTTGTCAGCGGTGATCAGAGAGTTTTACTCACTCGTTCATCAAATAAAACTCCAAACCAGTTAATGTGAATTACTATTTCTGACCTACTTCCACAATTTCTTTGGCATTAACTTTATAGGGTTTGTTTGTTATTACAGAGGCTGTTTGTATACAAGGAAATATGTAAATACGCCCTTCTGACTGACATCAACCCCATGCGGCTCTGGGGACAAGGAGAGCCTTTGGCTCTCTTGAAACAGCTATTTCCTATA
Organism: Ceryle rudis; assembly: GCA_033439905.1. Classification (NCBI taxonomy): domain Eukaryota; kingdom Metazoa; phylum Chordata; class Aves; order Coraciiformes; family Cerylidae; genus Ceryle; species Ceryle rudis. The sequence goes on from JAAGNO010000851.1 coordinate 888, forward strand.
GGGCAGCTGCCAAATGGTTAAACTGGTATTAGTGGCTTACCACAATTGTTGGTTGGCTTGGAAAAAAAGGTCTGTTATTTTAAGGCTGGAGCGGTAAGGCTCAGAAACCACTGCATACTGTTATGGGCTGGGCGTAACTGCCACTCTTCTTCTATGATAGCCAGAAGAAACAGTTGCCCTCTTTAAGGAATAGATAGTGAAAAGAAGCCTCCACCCTGGGCTGAGACACGGACAAGCAGCAGGGTTTACCAGATACTGCCCTGTGGAAGCGCTTATGGCTGTAACAACATATGGTCACAGGTTGCATTTGCCGGAAGAGATCAAAACAAGTGATGAGACATAGAGGAGTGCCAACCTCCTGCTGACAGATCCACTGAGAAGCGTGCAGAATTTCACCCAGGATTTTAGCCAAAGTCCTGCCTGCATTTCTCCCTTAGGGTGCACCTCAGCTGGTCTAACGAGTGCCCAAATCCAATTGTTGCAGAACCGCTGAGGCTTACAGAGACCTTATACTCATGTCCTTGGGCTTTTAAAGCATATATGGTAAAACCAGTCTTACTAGCCTCTCGCCCTATTTCTGCCTTCTAAAACCAAAAGCATAAACCAAGGGGTTCATTCATAAACATTAATGAGGCTACCTGAGGGACTGTATTCTGTAGCATCATCATAAAATAAGACAGGCAATACTACTGCAGGATAATCTCTTTGTAGCTGACAAACATCCCTCTCACCTATTTTTAGGGATACTTTAAAGTGTTTCAAACTAGTTGAATAATTAAAGCTTTTTTCTTGGCTCTGATTTTTTTTTCCTCTGAAACACTTTTTTTCCTTGAACCGCAATCACATCCTACAGAGCACACCAAGCTGGGAGCATTACAAAGGCAAAGGGTGGCAGCCCCAATGGACAGGCTTGCTCAAGGAGCTTGCTAGGGTAGGCACCTGGCATCAAATGCACAGTCCTGCTAGTCCCCTCCAGAGTGCCCCTCCCATTTCTCACAGGCCAAGGGAAACACTCCCTAAGATACTTGTTCTAGGAAGGCCAGGAAAGTTTTGACAGCTGGTCAAGGGGCAAAGGAGATATATTTTGGTAGCTGAGAGACAGCTGGGTTGAAGGTTTTGTCCTAGCACTCGCAGCATGGTTTTGAAAGCAGCGCAGGGCTGAGTAGCAAATGGGTGGACATAACCCCTGCAGGTAAAGCTTTTACTCACCCCCAGAACTGCTGCTACTGAAAGAAATTCTCCTGCAGTGCTCTTTGCCCTGCACATTGCACCTGGCCCCCACATCTGAGCGCTTTCCTACAGTGCACCAAGAAAACAGCCTAGAAAGTTGGCTGAGCAAATCTAACCTTTTGCTAAAACCTCTTCCAGGTCATGCAACCCCACTTCCTCCCACACCCCATCTCCAGCCTTCACCTGGCCCCTCTGGGAGCAAAGGCAGCTCACTAACCTAACAAAAAATAAGCAAAGCCCAAAACTCAACCTCCTTTTTTGCTGGGATAGTTTTCTGTGGGTTAATGAACTGAACCAATGTACCAAGGAGTCAGGCAACTACCAGAGCCAAGGCAAAGGAAGGTGCAGAAGGCTACAGCCAGGAGCAGAGATGCACTCTTAAGAAGCATGTGTTCGGCGAATTTTAAGGTTTTTGCTTCTAGTTTTGATATTGCAGATGACAGCGTACTTATGCTATAGGAAGCTTGAGAAGAAAATCAAAATTAAATTTTAGGATGCCTGGCTCTTGGCATAGAAGGCAGTAACGATTTCAACGATGCTAGGAGAGCTCAGTGCACAGTCTTGTACCTGTCCTTCAGAAAGTTCTGACCTGGTCCCCACTATGACTGCTACAGGTGGGCTTTATTTTGCAAACAGATGCTACATTTTTAAGCAACTGTCATACCATTAATCCTGCAGCAGGGACTCAAGCCAGGAAATACCCTGAATATAAGGACCAAGGCATAAAATTTGGTTCAAGGCACCACAGGCAAGCAGACAGCTTCCAATACTTGCAGTAGCTTGTTGCTGAGAAGACTGACCGCAAAGTCCCGTCCCAGCTGGAAGTGCCAAACACTGAAGGTTTCTGGCCCACATACATCATGATGGTGCTGTCCAGGAAACGGTGGAGATGCAAACAGCTGAGGACGTGTCATCTGCCAAGACAGAATGACATCTCTTCAGCTAGAAATAATAGAACAGAGAGGCTACTGTGAAAAAATCTGGATTCACCAAGGAGTCCTCCAACAAATCAATGAGTTACTTTAAATTCATGAAAGTCATTCACGGTTACAAATGAAATGCCTTTTTCTGCTCCCTAGAATTGCCTGAGGTCCAAAGTTCACCTATTCTTCAGCCGACAGCTAGATCTCATCTGAACACAAGCAACAACTTGGCAGCATCAACCTTCTTCTCAGCTCTGACCTGCTCTAGTTGTGTCAGATGGCTAGCAAAACAAGGTCCACCATGTATTTAAGCTCTTCAGAAGTACTGAAAAGGACCAGAGTGATAACTGATCTTTGTGGGACACTGTATGATGGGTGTGGTAAGAAAACTGCATCTTCACCACCACTGATCAGCTCCACAGCTCGTCCAGCCATTCTGACAATGTAACTCAACCATCTCATTCCCATTGGCAAGATCATGAATGCCTCAGAGGGATCCTGGAAGACAACAACTGTGTGTGAAAGATTAGTCCTCAAGACCTTTAACAAGCTTCCCAGTCTGAATACAGATTCTCTCAACAAATAAAATTAGCCTGACATTGTGTGTAACTTCTTACTAGTTTCACCAAGCATTTATTCAACACTTGGGATGATTTCAGCCAAACAGCTGATTCAAATTGATGTGTCCTTTCTGGGTTTGTCCAATATTGGTCAGAGCACCTTGTGCTTGTTGTGTTTGCCATCTTGATCATGGGTAGCATCACCTACTGAGAGCTAGGAAGAGACTGGTATGAATTAACTCACTGAAATTTCAAATCATCTCAGTAAATTAGAAACACACCAGTCAGAGAAAAATGAGTAGGGCTCTTGATGCAGCGATATCCTCAAAATAAGCTACTGTGTCTGAAAAGCTTCCTAAACATACATGATCATTTCCAGGAAGAAGAAAACAATTACCTGCTTCCCATTTTGAAGGGGCAAGTTGAATATGCAGTGCATTTCCAAAGCAGTTTTCTTAGCAAGAAGCTTCTTGGGCTCAGATTGGGCAGCACCACTGGGAATAACCACAGAAGTTCTTCTACTCTGCAGCATACATGCTTGGAGATGTGCTTTTTCACTCCATTGGCCTTTATTTCCCAGTGCTGATACCTGAATTTCCACCTTTCTATCCACCAGCTGATACCACCAGGTATCAGAAAGCCAAGAAAGTCTGCAGGGGCAAATAACTGCAATGAGGTATTGGATACCAGTACAGCATTGCTCCTTTTACCCTGTACCCAGCTTTGAAACATGTTGAGCCCATGACTGTGTGTTGAATTAGGAGCATCCCATGTTGTTGTTCTCCTGACCACTGCACTGGGGAGTTTATTCGAGGCAAGGATTAAGGGAGGCATCAAGAAATCTCACTGCAAAGCCTGGGGCCATCTACCTGCTGTCCTCTTCAGCTACGAAGTGATTTTCTGTGGTCTTTTAGGCCACAGAGCACTGTGGGCCAGAGGAAACAATAGAAGACTCCCAAGAAGAAACACGCTTGCTCTTCACAGGGTGAGGAAGTTCAGAAAAACCCTTATGGTAACTATTCAGTTCTATCAGGTATGCAGCTCAGTTCCCATGAAACATTTTTTCCAGCAGCCTGGACATTCAGAGTCAGCACACTAAATATGTAGAAACACCAGAGAGGGAGCTGCCCACCTCTGTCACAAGGGCTTAGCTACACAGCACACATCAGCAGAAGGGTCCTTTCCACCAGCCCCATTCACAGCCATTCCCTGAGGCTGGGACCTCATCAGGCTCAGACCCGTTTGTAGGCGGGTGAACTCCAGCACACCAGCTCTGTGAAATGGTCCCAGCACAGACACAGCAATCGCGGCACATCGTCGTACCCTCCTCAGAAGCGCATCACACCATCCTGCCCTTAGCAAAGCCAGTTATTCCATTGTGGTCAGTAAACTGCAGTTTAAGCAGTATAATTACAACTGCGTTTGGGGCTTCCACTTCTGTCTGGATCACATCTCTTCACAGAGCTTACCCACTGGCAGAATTCTCGAGTGATGACTTGACCCGAATGAAAAGGCTGGTATAAATACATCCGTAGGGTTCTGCTAGCAATTAGGAATAAGGGCGGGGGGAAATCCCTCCTAGAAATATAACAAAGCCAGGAAACCTTTTTAAGCAGAACCAGCCTATCAGAGTGACAGAGTTGACATTTAAGGTTGGATGGACAATAGCAACATGAAAAGTGTTAAATGACCTGTTCATCTCAACAGCATATTCATTAGGCTAGTTAGGGGGCTGTTTCAAAAGCCTTCAGTTTGGACCTAGCTTCTCCCATCACTGACCTTCTGTGCTAGCATGCAATAGAGACGAAGAGGCTCAATTAACCCTTCTCTAACTGGTAAGGTTGAAAGCTATTTGCAAAGGTTTGATTTACAAGTACAAAAGCTAATTTTAATTTATTTATTTTTAAACAAAGATTTTGACCTCAGTAAAGATGAGGAGAAATCCCTCCATATGAAACCCTCCCAGTCTTGCCACACGTGGGATTTCCAGCATGGATTTTCTGATGCCCATGGCTTGAGACTGAATTCCAAGTCCTGTAACTGTAGTAAAATATTTGTAATTGCTTACTGGGATCTCAGCCAGTGTGAATATTTCCTCTTTAACCTATGAAACAAAAAGAGTTATCTTAAATAAGTGCTGAAAGTAGAAAATAAAATTAGCAATGGTGTTTAAGGAGCTTGCCAGCATGCAAGTTCAGAGAGACAGAGGTTAATCTGATCCCAATTCAACTACAGGAAACCTAATGTTCCAACAATTAAAATATTAGTCCAGATGAACAGGTGACCCCCTCACGTCCCCTAATGGGGTGGCACAGCCTGTTATCCCCTGTAGCCATATCCCATTAAGCTGACACCTCTGCAGGAGTAGGATACACTCCCAGTTGCACACACAAAATTAATTATTGTCAAATGCACTTCATGGGGACTGAGGTGAGAAATACAAGTTAAAATAATTGACAGTCTAATAGGCAGCAGTTCAAAACCTCCTTACAGTACAGCCACAGGCAAGATAAACAGAAACTCACAGTTACCTTCACAGGTGGGCTGCTCCCACTTCTTGTGACATTGTCCCAGCTTCTCTTGGCTTTTCTCTTCCTTTCTCTCCCTTCTCCCCTCCTGTTTTTGCTTCCCTTCACACCTCAGCACTGGCTCTTTCCCAGCACATGCTGCCAAGCTGCCCAGGGGGTGCCAGGCAGGCAGTTTGCCCCTGCACACCTGCTCCGAGAGTTATGCCACCACAGTGCAGCACCTCCTACGCGGCCAGACTCCTGGAAACTGCGTGCCCCTGCATACTGCTTCCTTACATTCCCGGCTCGTCTCTGCTCCCTCAGCTAACACATCCTTCTTGCCACAACACCTTTCTTCAGTCATCTCCTTCCGTGTTCAGATACCACAGGGCCATCTGCTTCCATGTATCTTCTTTGAAAAGAGGCACTATCCCAAACCTTGTGTAAAGGATACATACCTGGCGTATGAGCAATGAGCAAGATTCAACTTCAGTAGGGCATTTCTGCTCCTGCTTTGCATGCAAAGAAGAACACTCAAAAAAAATAAAAGCACTGGGAAAAAAACAAACAAAAAAAAAAAAAACAAAAAAACCCCAACAAGCATTTATCTATCTACCCCACGAAGCCAAATACTAGACCTAGAAAGGGAGGACAACTGAAAACAATCTCTGCAAGTCTCCCATAGCCTTCAGAGGAGATGGAATCTAGATGTAATTTTAAAGGAGAAAATTTTAAGTGTTTTCCTTGCACTTTAATTGGCAAGTAATCAAGACCACATTCAATGCAACACAAGTTCTTGCAATCACGCTGTGACAGCAGACCAAGAAACTCTATTAGGGATCTAATGCAATTACAACCCAACAGCAGTCCAGCAAAGGACTAGATATAAAGGGAGGCATGACCCCACATTAGAAAGAAGCTGGTGATGATGGGGCTAAGGTGTAGTTCAGACACCACTGAAGTGACACTAACGGAAGCAATCAGAAGGGCTGATGCTGGGACAAGAAGGCTGCCACTGGATACTTATTTCACAGTCCTGAAATGTCAGTATAGTCAGAGATGCTTTCAGATCATCTAATAACTGTTTCCAAAGCCACAAATACCCCCTCACAGTCAGCAATATCTGAACACAAGTTTGTATCTTTTTCTCTGTGGCTGTCCTGCCACTGTCCACACAGGGACTAGGGCAGCATGCCACATACAGACAAGATGGTACATCAAAACCACTCACTTTCAGATGCATGGAAGAGAATGTTCTGCAAGAAATATAGTCTTGGTGCTACAGTATCTCACAACACGTTTCTGAATGAAGCTTTGGGTCTGGCCATGGTTTGTAACTCTTAGAGACAGGCTGCCTGTCTCCAGATGCCCATGTCACTGCCAAGACGAGGAGTGACGTACAAAGTCCTTGGCAAGAGAGCAGGAGGAACGAGTTTTCTCCACAGGAACGGTGAATGAAGCGCTCGGTCTCCTCCCTGCCTGGTCAGGCTGCCGAGGCCATCAGCTGCGGGAGCACATTGCACAGACCAGCTGTCCTGGCTGGCATCTTAAGTAGGTTGAAGGTCTGGTTGTAAGAAAACAAGGAAAGCATTGGGTGATTCCAGCCTGGTGGGGAAGCATGCTCACTAGCAGATCAGGGCTTTAAGAGGGGTTAAAAATCCAATTGTCAGAAAAGACATAAGCAATATAGGTCCTGCAAAGGTAGAAACTAAAGCAGGTCTTCTTGATCTGTGACCTGCACTACACTACACTACACTGCTGGGATGTAAGATCTCCAAAACTGGCTGTAAAGCTAGGAAACGAGCACATTGCCCATATACACAGACTCCCAGAAAGCAAGGGGAAAATACAAATTGAAGTTATAAGTACTTGCAGTTTAATAGAAGATTTAATTGGTTGTAAAAAAAAAAAAAAAAAACCAAACACCAGGGTGACACAGCACAAGCTGGTTCTTGGATTGTCTTTGAAGGGTTAGGTGGACCTGCAGTTAAAGAGGAAATGAGAAACACTGACTCAGAAAAGCCCTTGAAGTCCCTTAAGCTTCTCCCACTCTTCCCCATGACCTCCATGTCCCCTATAATTTTTTTTCTTCTCATAAATCTGTTCAGTAAATATGGTTTCCTTTTTGGTATCATTTTGGTGCTATCACTTCACCATAGCAACAGACAGCAAACAACAGCTCCAACAACTGGAAGTTGTTGGCTGACTCAGGTGGGCTCTCACTGTGGCAGCAGGCTTGAGTGAGTCTCTGCTTTTGAGAAAACGATCTGTTGCATCATTCTAGATTTAATTCCATTAAAGGAGAGTATACCCAATTAACTAGATGCCACCAATTAAGCTATCAAGAAGGCAGGAATATTTTCCATCACTGCAGTTTGTATGCAGTTAAGCTATAATCAATGTGTGACAGCAGCTCCTGCAGACAGCTACCTCACGTTCTGGTGACAGACATGGAGCAAAGCCCACTGGGGCAGCTGGGTCCCTTCCGGGCAGTTCCCCTGCACACATACATCCCTGTGCTGGCACGAGCCAAACTGCCAGCAGTGCCTGAGCTACCAGAGCCTGGGGTGAGATTTTGCAAAAGATCAAAAGTCCGGGTCACTCCCCAGCGCTGCCCAGCAGCGAGGATGGATCTGAGCTAAGACACCAGAGCATGAACTGAAGCAGATGAGGCTCAATCCTGCCGCTGGGTCATGGAGGTATTACCTTACTGAAAAGCACAGGAGCTTTGTAGACTGTGACAATGTATCCAACTCCAGTGGCTGCCACCGGGTGCTTATATCTATCCTTGATAATGGGGAAGGAATGATTTATTTGGGGGGAAATTTAATAAGAAAGGGTGTAGATTTCTGCCAAGTGCTCCTGAATTATTCTTGTTGCTTTACATTAGTTGAACACCTGCTTTGTTAACATATTTAATCCCTGTTTTGCTTAAGAGTGTAGGAACATGACAATGAGTGAGTAGTGAATATATTTACAGTGAAATTGTTTGTAACATTCCATAATTTGTGTGCACCTATTCCTTGTTGACACACACATATGTATAAATAGATACATTAAGAATTGTTTTACAGCTAAAGGAAGATGAACTTTCCCCAAAAAAATTGCAACTCTTTCAATTTTCTTTTAGATCTGTTAACCCATTTCAGGTTGAAAAGACATTGTCTGTTGAGATTGGGGTGTGTATTGTATACCCATCATCAAAGATTCCACTGAAGTCAATTAACTTCCTTTTGGTTTTTTTTTTTTTTAATTACAACTTCTCATATCAAGACAAAGTTGTTTGATAAAATTCTCCCAAAATGTCTCAGCTTTGTGCTTTTCTCCAACTAAAAATAGATGCCTTTCAAAGAAAAACAGCTTCAATCACAAAAGAAAGACAAACATACTGAAAAGATTAAAACAAAATAAAAATCAAAAACCTGCCAAACTTCTTTCCCTGTATCATCAGAGACAGCACATTTTCAGGATGTCAGCAGCAGCCCAATGTATCTGGCATTTAAAAATATCCAAATAGCTTAGACCCTGCACAGCCCTTGCTACACTTTAATTCATAAACTGGTGTCCAAATCCTGACCTCCAGTTACAAACCCCCACTGAATTCACTGGAATTTCACAGATTAAATGCAGGACAGAATTAAGTTTTGTGTTGCTTAAGTATAATTTGACCCATAGTATATTGGTTGGTGGGAGATGGTTTTTTCCCACCACTACATACACTGATGAGATCAAAATTTGGTAACTAAAAATGTTTTTCAGAATTCCATTTGCCTGGGGGGAAAAAAAGTGTAATTATATGGAAATGGCAAAGTTATTTGGTCTTACTGTGAACATGGTAACTGTGGTCTCTGGGTCGTCTCGTGCTCTTTCTGCCTTTCCATCAGCTCATTTGTCTTCCATGTGGCTGCTTGTATATATACAATTGTCTCTGGTTATCATATGCTGAACATGATTGTTATGCGCTCAGATTTATTCCCAGCATGAAAATTATTTGAAAATGGGAGGAATGAGGGGGGAGAAACACAGCCATCATTTGAGAAGCTCACACAGTAGAGTGCTCAAGAGCTTCCTTTCAGATTTCCCTTCCCTGCCAAGAAGAGGCATTGTTACAGTGACAGCCAAGAGGTGTGTGTTACAACAACAGAATCATATGGGAGGCAAAATTAAAATCTCAATCACAGGTGAAAAATCAAGGCAGCAGCAGAGTGTACATACAGCCTTGCTCTATTCTCCCTGCCTCCTAGGAGAAATTGCAAATGCCTTGTCCTTACTGAGGTGATACTGTAAGATGGCCAATGCCTAAAGTATGGTAGCTCAGAACCCCCCTGGCACCTCATCCTTTCTCAGCAGAGTGTAGATTCGGGCTCTGTTTCGAGCAGGAGAGCAGTGACTCTCCAGTCACCAGGTAGCTTCAGCGCACTGAGACCTATCTGTATTCCAGAGCCTGGGCTCCTGGTCCCATCAGGTCTGCAACCCTGGAACAGTTATTGCCCATCTGACCAACTGCTTGTCTCCCAGCTTTTCCACACCAGTCAGAAGGAGCAGAGACTGCCTCTGCAGCAGGGACAGCAAGTGGAAGAGGAGACCTCTCCTACCAGGGCAGCAGCCAACAGCCCCTTCCAGCCCCAAGCTCACAGAAAACCTCCTCTGCCATCACAGCCAGACCTATGACAGGGTCCTTACCAGTGAATGCCACCAAAGCAAGAGCACGACTACCCAATGCCCAAAGCCAGCATGATCTCGCAGCAAGGCTCAAGTGCAGCGTGACTTGTACGCTGCGTTATGATTTCCACAGAGGAGTGCAGGGTCTAACACCTACACTCAGCCGAGGATTCAAATCACACCCGATGATAACTTCAGACAATCCTGTCAAGACCATGCAGACCCAGATAGAAATCTGGTGGGATTTCTCCACACACAGACAGACCACTCTATTTCTGCATGGCAGATTACGCTCCTCAGCTTCCTCTACTCCCAACTATTCAGCATTTCTCCCGTTGTAGTAATTCTGGCTGACAATACTCACTACTACTTACACTCTTTGGATAATCACACCCTTACAGTACCTCTCGCAGCCTAATGTTTTACAATGAAATCCGAGAAGGTCTGAATAATCTTAATAGCGGTTCAGCAGCAGCACTCGCACAATTATTATATAAAAGGTAAGTGTGCTCCTACCAGCTCTCCATTTAAATTTATAGTGATTGGTTCCATACAGTAACACAGTAAATGAAAAAAATCCCCCAGCCTTCGTTTAAGGGGTTTATAGTAAATAAAAAAATGCCAAGGGTTGTGTGTTGGCCCCCAGTCTGTCAGCTCTGTGTGCAGGAAGGGGACTCGGGCTCCCTTTCCTCGGCACACATAAAATGCCGGGTGATATACGGCTCTGCTCGGAGAGGAGTGCGGCTGCAGTGAAAGCCAGAGTAGCTCAGGCTGCTGGTCCTAAGGAAACCTCCTCAATCCTGGGCTGGAAGGACAGAGGCAGAAACCACCTGTGCTCTCCTTCAGCCTGCTTTCCCAGTGACACTCTAGCATCTTTTCTGGGCTTGGCAATGCACCGTTTCCCAGGTACAACTCAAATCCCTGATTAATTCGGCACGTGGCACCCATACTGTACTGAACAAAGGCTGGCAACTGTCAGATGTGGCAAGTATCATCTGAATTATTTTTTCCACAAGGAGCACAGACCTTGTGAAGGTTTTAAAACTATCTCCAGAGATTAAAGGCTGCTCTGTTGTTCTGAATTTAGACTGCAGGGAAGACAGGTCTTCACTTAATTTCAGTATGAGTAACTCTAGAAAATGCACCTTGTATCTGATCCTGACTCTTACCGAAGTCAAAGGCCAAGGTTCTGTCCAAGTTAACGGGAAGAGAGGTGTGTTCTGCTACACAAAGCCAAGCATCTGGGGGATGCTCAGCCCTATCCAGCTGCATAGTTCATGGCTCCTGGCTGAAAACACAAAGGCGCCAGCTCCTTTGTGCTCCTCCTCACTGAAGCCACCCTGGCAGCCTGCAGAAGCCTTTCTACCACCCCACCACAAGGCCTCACACCACAGCTTCAGGGGGAGGGACAGCCAGTACAAGCCACACTGTCTCCAGTTCATTGCATATGTGGAAGGCTTTGGAAGTATGGATCAGTGAGGTCTGCCCACAGTTGCTCCCCTGCAGTCAATCATCACAGGCACCAGAGACGTCCACACCACATTTACATTGCCTGCTTTGCCTTTATGCTGCCCACAGCTTCTTCCCTTGCCACAAGCCTGCCATCTCTGCTCCTGGTGAGGAAGGAAGGGCAGATCCTTCATTTTCTCACACCTTCATCAAGCTGTTTCTCCAATGGCACTCAACACCCAGGCACTGCCACGGTGTCTCTTACCAAGGGCACCTCCCAATAGCCTCCACCACCCACACTGGCCACAGGTGCTGGATGGAATGTCTCATAAACTGCCCCTACATAGAGCCTGGACATGAGGACCCACTTGGCAGAGCCTCCAGCCCACAGGGGACTTCAGGAGCAGGTCAGAAGACAATGGGATTGGTCAAGGAGAACTTGCTTTTGTCATTAGGGAAGATTATTCTCTACCCCAAGACAACTTGTGCTGTTGCTAAGCAGCATGCGGGCCAACAAGGCCTAGCTTAGTGACAAGGAGCCAGAATTGAGTTGAGGAGTCCATAAGTACTGGCTGGAAGAGAGAACCAGCACGTCCGAAACCATGAAACTCATTTTCTCCATTAGCTTATGAACTGCAGTAGGTCCTAAACTCCTTGTTTTTGTCTGAGGCTGCTCCTGAATGTGGGAGATCAAGGAACATGCTGCCCTCCTTCCTTCCTTCACCACATCTCTGAGATGGTGCAACCAAGGGGACTAAGGGCTGTCATCCACCTGGGGGCCACTCTCTCCCAGGATTACTGGAGCACACCTGCAGGCTCTGCTGCAGCCCTTCCATGATGGCTAGCACAATGAGGGCACACAAGTGGATACACATCGTTCCATCCAGGAGTATGCACCCTAACGACGGGGAGAGTCTCCCCTTTTTCTTCCCCTCATGTTCCTGCCCATCCATTCCTCCTTAAAATAAATGAACAAACGAACACATCGCAGGCTGAGCCTTGACCCTACTTAGCCCACAAGACTCACAGGTCGCTGCTGCTCCCTGGCAAGGCCACTCTCCCCCAGAGCTCCCAGACACAGCACACTCCGACCTGCCTCCCTAACCCTGGTGCAGCTTTCCCCTTGCACACTCACATAGGGGACACTGCCTGTCCCCTAAGTTGCTGAGATTTCACAGCAAGAAATGTGTTTCTATGATGGGGAAAGAGAGTCACCAGCCATGCAACATGTAGTGACAGATCCCAGCTCCTGGCGTAGCCAGCCGTGGCTGCTGTCTACCTGACAATCACGTCGTTAATGTATTTCAAGGCTCATCTCACACTTAGAGAAATTCTCCCTTCCCTACACAAAACCAAACCTGCCAGTTTGCTCCTCTCAAGGCATACTGGAGGGTCAGTGGTGAATCCAAGTGCAGGAAGAGGTCTGCAAAACTGCACTTGTAAATCCCTCGGTGGGAGAAGTTAGTGTGTGTGTGTGTGTCCGCTTACAGGATCTCTAGCGTCAGGGGCTTTACACTCCAGTGGCACGCTCCCAGTGTGCCTTGCACATCTGCTGAACTAAGGAAAAACTGGACACTGCAGAGCTGTGATTTATATGGCCAGGGTAAGGCGCTGCTGGAGAGGTCCCTCCCTGCTGCAGGAGGAGCACGCTCTCACCTCTTCCTCTCCTCACACATCCCACCCTTGTGATCGCTGCACTGTTGCAGAGGGGAGGCCCATCACCAGATTGCCACCACTCCTCCTCCTCCTCTTGCAGTGTCCAGAAATCTCAAGGCATGTGGCTCCTGTGCTACCCTACAACGGCACTGGGCAGAAGAAAGGCTCAGTCTCCCCTGCCACAGTCCCTGCTGCAAGGTACCCCCCAGACCTCTGCACTTTGGAGCAGCATAGGCAGCTTTAGCTTTTACAAGTGCTACCTGGACGCTTGAAGAGCTCCACCAGAACTGGCCAACCACCTTGTCTGCAAGAAGAGTTAACTTGGTGGAAGAAGGCAGAGGAATAAAAGGCTTTCCTTTCTCCATTTGTCAGTCAGGAGGTCACACATGCTTGTAGACAGATCCCAAAGCCTGTCTCTACTCTCACATTTCCTCTCTTCCTTTCCCTGACGCTTTCCTGACACATCTTCTTGTGCACTTTGCTCAGCTTTCGAAATAACACTCCTCCCTGCTTGTTCTCCTTCCCACTCCTTGTCACTGGAGTCCTGCTGCTGTCATCACACTCCCATCAGACTTCTCCTTTCAACTGTGCGTTTCCACGCTGTCTCTCCCAACTGTCACATACGCTTCTGGTTCAAACATCTGTTCTTCCCCCTCCCAGGAAACTTACTCCAAAACATGCTGCTTTCTGTCTGAATGGCAGGAAGGATAGATTTGGTTGTACGCATGGCACTACACAACCATCCCTGCTGCTGAGAGAAAGGGTCCTCTTCTGAGATTTGGTCACATCAATTCCCAGGACTACAGGCTCAATCCCTTTGTATTCTGCCAGGATGAAGAGTGAGAAGCCTGTTTCTTGCACCCTACAGGCTGGTTGCCCAGAGCTTACAACCTCTGCTGGGCAGAGAAGCAAAGGGGAGGGATACTTGTTTCCCCACAAAGAAGGAAGGTCTGCACCATCGTATTCTGTAACAGGGTAAGTGGATGCTCCCGCAAGAATGACTGAAGTCTGTGGTGGTACTGGGAGGCCACACATTTCACAGTGCCAGTAAGGAACTGGCCATCTACAGGAGCAATGGGACTACCCAGCACCTAATAGCTGCTGTGGCCAATGGTTTCAAAGACCTTGCACTGCTGCACAGTAAGACTCAGGCCAGTGCTAAATACAGATGTAGGGGTTAACCCAGGCAGTATGCTTGGCAAGATGCCTTGCACAGTCTGCGAGCAGCTCAGGACTCAGAGGCCAAGCATGCTTCCAGGTCTCTGCAGCAGGCCACTGCAGCCCCGCTGCCTGCATGCCCAGCTCAGCTAGTAGCCCTTGAACTGCCCAACCTCACTGACACCATGTGGAGGTGGGGGGAGTGATCACGGAGGGAAGAATAACGTGTCTCTGTCCTCCTCCTTGCTCTGTCCCCATGCACTGGTTGGAGGCAAGGTTGCTGTGCAGGAGCAGCATGCCTTGGCAGCATTACTTTGTCTCCATGCTTGGACAGACATTTAAGTCCTTGGGTCCTTCCATCTTTCTCTGAAGAATTTGGTGTCACTCAGCAGAGAAAGCAACAGGAGCTGTGAGGGGTCTCTGGTCACACTTCACCTAGCGATCCTCTGCTTCTAGGCAGAGGGAGGACTGCAAACCCACACTACACATTCACCATCACCCCAGCAATGGATCCTTCGACACCTCTGCTCAGCCATCTCCACAGGCTGGGTGTCAGTTGACAGCATGTTCTTATTCACCCGGCACACCACATGCAAGTGCCCGAGGCTGCCCCATATCATGGCAAACCTCTGAACAAATGGTGCAGCTGGTCACAAACCACTTAACTTAGGTGAACCAGCCAGTTCCTCTATCGATGTGGTCACTCAGAGTCCCTCCTTTCTTAGGGAAAAATGATCTTTCATGGGCTTCAGGCACATCCCCAAAACAGGTGTCAGAACTTAGAGAAGAAGGTTCAGAAGGTTTTTGTTACTGCTGGCAAGTTCTGCCTGTAGCTGCAACCCCCAGTGAAGAAACTGAAATGGAGTTTCTATTCCCTTTTCAGCTGCTTGTAAGTTTCTCAAACAGATTCCTACTCAGGGTGAAATGTTCAGTGCTTGGTCTCAGCTCAGAGATGATTTCTTTTATTTCCCCCTGCAGGAACTGTGAGGAAAATACTAAATGCTGTAGATTTGGAGTTTGGGGAGTATGAGCAATCAGATATTTCCCCCTTGTTCCCTCTGATACCATATGTTCCAACTGGAAATTTTACACTTGCATACTGGTAACTCATAAATGGTGGAGATGATAGACTTCAAATGTTCTCATTGAAAGGCAGAAAACAAACCCAGATTTAACAAAATAATTGGTTTGATACTTTTAAGATGAGTTTAAAGAATCCTGATAATGCTTTTCCCTTCTCCAGTGTCCCAGGAGGGATAAGTACACAGGTTTTATTTTAATCTATGTGCTATAATTTTAAGGATAGCTGACACAAGGTGGTCTTTGTTAAGATGTATCTATTTGCTTTGAAATCCAAAGAAGTTCAGCGCTTACAGCCTGCCAGAAATCACAGACCTATTATTCAAGGAACTTTTGAGCTCTGCTGTCAAAACCATCAGAAATCTGTGAGCTGAACAGCTCCCATTCAATATATTTTTGTGCTCATTTGCAAACTCTACAGTGGGATTCCTTGGAGCTTTCTTCCTCTCAACCCCAAACTCTCTTAAAACTAAAAGCAGAGAACCCCAGTGTTCTTGTAATGACATGTTTGGAAATCCAGACTTTCAGAAGCAACAGCACCCTGATCATACTCACCCGCAACATTGGCAACGTCATCTTACATGTCACACACTTGGTTGTTTGGCTTGCTTTTTTTTTTTTTTTTTACTTCAGAATCAGCCCTGCATACCCCATGCAAGCTTTGGATAACCTATTCAGACCCTACATGTTGGTATAAATACATAAGTTATAAGACACAGTCAATAAACTTCAAGCACAGGTACTTCCCAATCACAAGTGCTCAATCATTATCAAATTCACATATGTATGTGGATAGATTATCTTTTCCAGGGGGGCTGTTTAATAAGGGGATTTAGGGAGGCAACATCTCTCCATCCCTTCTCCCATCACCACTGCATGACACAGATTTCCTTTTAAATGTGGCTAGAGAGTTACTGAACCTCTGCCCAGCCCATCTTTCTTCCCCTACTCCATCCATGGTCCTGTTTCCAGTAGAGAGGGTCACTGCTAACAGTTTGCAAGTATTGAACAACTTGTGTTGGGCAGCAGATCACTACCAAAACAGACTAGCACATCATGTCATGATAAAACAGCAGTATAAAATCATCCTGTTTGGGCAAGGAAGTCTCATGACTCACCAAACACAAGGGCTGGCAGATCATCGAGGAAGCAGATAGTGGCTCTCTTCCAATCCTGCTGGCCAAAGTGACCCAGCAGCCACCTGGAACACAGCAAGAGACAAAACCTCTTTGGCAACCTGTTCTTTGCCTCCACAGCATCTGGCACAAGCTAGTTTCACATCTAGAGCTCTTGCTTCCTTAGATCTCTCAGGTAGTTATGTACCTTAATGATTCATGATTGTTACTCAGGTCCCACCTGCAAGCAAGGAAGACTCCACACTGGCCTGCTGATGTCATGGGATAGATCTGGGCTCACTTCCTCAACCTCCTGGGACCTACTTCGTTACACCAGTCTCACAGCATCGTGATTCTCTTAAGTGCTATGGAAGTAATCTTGATTTATGCCAGTGGGCATAACAAGTCCTACGTCCTCACCTTCTGAGCTACTGGTACTACTCTGGTCTTCTTCATACTTTGAAGTGCTTTATTCTGGTCAGGTTAGTAGAACTACTTTGCTTCTGTATCCTTAAGCTCCGGTCATTCTTTGCTGTAATTCCTTGCAGCAGCTTCTGGAAAGGTGTTTTTCTCCCTCCACTCCCCACAATAAATGAGTTTGTCACTTGAAATATACTGCCAATGTGTTACATGTCCCACAGTGTTTGTGGTTATATCAGAAGTGTTTGTTTATAGCACCATAATTCAGCAATATCTTGATCACAGGAGAGACGGTGTTGTAACTCACTGTGGCTAGAGAGAATATTATTTTTCTTTTCCTTTAATACAAAATGTTGATTTTCACTCAATACACTGAAAAAAAAAAAAAAAGTGCAGTTGTTGCCCTAGTAACCAGCTGCCTTGTAAACCATAAGATGTTAGGAGCACAAGGTGTTAATTGTTCCAAGTGCGGCTTGTGGTCAGGGATAAAAGCTAGAATGGGAGAGATCATAAGAAACATCTGGGAAGATAAAGTCAGCTGGTCTCTGCTTGGAGAAAACCCCGACAACAGCAAGCGGAGAGACAAGGTGAGGAGAGGTAATGCTACCACCAGAGGAGCAGAATGAACTGAACTGTGGCCATGTGTGAAACCATCCCTGAGCAAAGCCTCCGAGAGCACAACATGCTCTGGGAGCCTGACAGGTTTTTACCAGGCATGCTCAGAGTTCAGATGCAGCACCACCAAATGTAGTAGCTTCTGCTGCCACTGCTCCTTCCCTTCTCCTGACCAGACCTGTCTCCATTTCCCCTTCTGCTCCATGTCCAGGGCTTTCCATGTCCTGTGCTCCAGGAGGCTCCTTCCCATGTGCTATTCAGCATGAACTGAGCATGTCCTACAGCAGGTGCCACCACTTCTCTGCAGAGCATTTACTCGACAGGAGCAGGCCACAACAGAGCACCCTCCCTATCACATCCTACCCGTGTTGTGACACAATTTCACTGCCCTGCTGAGCAACTTTTGCTTTCGTGCTCCTGGCACAGCACAGCAGGGCACGCAACCTCTCTCTGCCTGCTCCTGCTGCACACCCAGCCCGGACGCGCTCTCTGCTGAGAAGTGGGAGCAGTTGATTGCCCAGAGACCAGGCTGAACTCCACAAAGCATCTGTGTCTCTTCCCTGGTCTCCTGCGAGACAGAGCCCCTCGACTCCAGCAAGCAACACCAGAAGGCCTCCTTCTGCAAGAGGCCTCTAAGGGAGAAAGACTGCATGAGGGCTTCTCTCCCATGTCTCTCTAAGACGAGAGCAAGCTGGTGAGACAGCAGCCTCATGCTCTGCAGCATCTGCCACCTCTCCCTTCCCTCCTCCCCTCCTCACCCCTGCAAACTGGAGAGCAAACATCAATACTGCTAGATCTGGAGGGAAAGTTTTCTACTTTAGCCCTTTTTAGCCATTTACCTGCTCTGGATGCCCACTGAACCTACCAGTTTCTGTATTCCCTTAGGAAATAAAGGCAAGGAGCACAGAAAAAGCAGCATATTTATAGGCTAAGCCCCTCCCAGGGGCAGGGTTATACTAATCAGGAAGCTTCTGTCCCAGCATGGTACATAGATTACATACACACAACAGTACCATATGGAGAGGAGGGATCTCATTCAGCACATTGCTGCCCTCCCTGGCACGCGTGGCTGGAGGGTTCCACGCCACACATCAGCCACAGGCACCGGAGAGCAGAGGGACAAGGGCATGCTCCCTCTTTGACCTTAAGAGGAAAAGGATGGGACACCAGGATTGGTGCCCCCTTGGGCTCCAGTTTCAAGGGATACATTTCTGACGTCTCATTAACTTTGGGGGGAGGAGTTTCCCCCCAACCCCCGTTGTTTTTATTTACTAAACTTGTGGTGTTTATACTGGATAATAAAGCCATATCTCGCAGTGAACCACACCACAAAGCCCTGTATGCAATCTAACGACACGTCACACTGGTGATGAAGACCACATCTAGCTACACAACATTCATATAAAATTAGAGGTTTATTTTCTTTCTCTGGCTCCCCCTGGTACAGTTGCCTGTGATAATGCAGCCATGTCCATCTCAGCACAGCCTTACATACACTTCTGCCACTGACCAGGGCTGGGATTGCTGCCATGCATCCTTTACGCTAAGAAAACACAGTTTGAGCAAATAAAGCTGAGAAACTGTGAATTTTTCCATGTGCAGACTGCCAAAGCAGTACTTCACATAGCAGAGCTGCATTTAAACTGGGATCTGTGGGTAAGACTGAAAAATAAAGATGAATGAGTTTGGTCGGGTAATTAGATAATAAAATTGAAGGCTCTGGAATTTAGCCCAGGAATATAATCCAGCCTATGTGGCTGGCTAGCCTGCTCCCCCTCCTACTGCCAGCAGCACTATCGTAACCTAGCAAGGAGATCTGCCCTTCACATGGAGTCCAAAGACAGCAATATGTTTGGGTAGCACAGCCCATGTACTAGCACAGGACCTGAGGCACAGGACTGATCCTGCCACCTGTCAGTCACCCAGAAGCTGCTTTTGTCCCCCATGTGTGAGGCAGGGCTGCAGAGAGGTGCTTCAGGACTCAAGGTGGGCTTGCTTTCTGCTACAGCAGTACCCATAGCTCTGCACAGCAGAACAAACACCATTCCCCAGAGGGAGTGCAGGAGGTTCTGTGTTTAGTAGGAGTACAGAGCAGCAGGCGTTTAGGGGCCAGCAACCTGGGTGATAGCCTCAGGGCTTCACACAGCTCATTTGGGCACAGTGCAAGTCATCCCACAGGTGGGTGCAAGGGAGACCTGTGCCCGGGGCCCACCAGGGTAAAGCTGGCTCAGGATCCAAGACATGTCTGGGCAGAGCTGGAGCTTACACTCATGCATACCTTGTTGTGCCAGTAAATACTAACCTGGCTATGTAGACAGTGGTGTCTTAGGCCACCATAGCCAATCTGAAAGGAAAACTGAGGTTGATTTTGCTTACTGGAGCGACTGCTTTCCTATATTCAGCTTTGAATTGGTGCAGAACTGAAAAGCAAAGCCGAGGTACTTTGACTTGGGAAATCCTTAAGAAATAAAGCAAACCCATTTTGAAAAGCAGACTTTGTCAGCTGCCCTATTTTTAGGATCGACTCCTACAGGTCCTTCCTTCAATGATAGCAGTTTTGCCTGAGCAATGACTAGGGACTGCAGAATTTAGGCTTTTAATAAAGCAATTGTGTAATTAAAAATAAATGGGTCTCTAGTGTCACTATTTAAAAGAAAAGAAAACTTAGATCAAATAAGGCATTTCTTTCTTTTTGGTTTAGTCTGCTTGGATCATGCAGAGCTTTAATGACGCAGTCACAAATGTTGTATTTAAAAGGCCTCTTAGTTGCTGAGAGGAGCCCCAGGAGAGGGCTATTAACTGGCCAAATTAGGCTATTTATTTTTGTGAGTTTTGCAAGTTTGAAAAAGAGAGGCACATTTTCACTTAGGAGAGTGATATTTCAAATAGGTCACAGGAAACTCTGGCAGGCGGGGAGCAAAGCCGAGCGTCAGTAGGAAAACATTAACCAGAGACATTTTGCAAGTGCAACTCAACATTCGGGTTCCTAATGGCTTCTGAAGTCCATTCAAAAATCTTTCAGTGGATGTAAAACAGGGGCAAGGCAGCGCAGCTGTGCAGGAGCCCTGGTCTGATCCTGAAAGCCTTTAAATCGGCAGAGCTGTGCCTGCGGGTGCTGCTGCGAGAGAAGCCGGTGCTGTCAGCACTGCTGACAAGCTCAGCAGTAAGTGTTTGAAGGAGGTGGACTCTGCCTGTTGGTTAGGAGATAGCTGATGCTTGCACAGATGGCCGGTCAGTCCTGAAATTTCACTGCACTTTTCTCTCCTCCGTCTTTGATTTCAATTCTTCAGGCAATCGATGAACTTCATTTTCCTGTCACACAATCACAGACCGGAGCAAATCAGGAGAGATTTCAGTAAATCCCGCCAAGGAAGCTATCTGCACACCTTAAGAATCAGGCTCAATACTTTTTACATGCATGTGGCTGGTTGGAAAAGGCCCTTCCACGCCACCTCAATGAGCATGACAGGTGCTTGCCAGTAGCACACCATTTCCTCCTGTTCACATTTGCAAACAGAATCAAGTAACTTAAAGTCCACTCAGGAAAGATTCACCTGAAGTTACTTTGAAGGACTGGCCCATCTCCCATAGACATCAGAGCTCAGGATGAAGCTAATCAGGAACTAAAGAAGCCTCTGGGTCAACCATGAGCTGTCACTAGGTCCCGTCCCTTCTCCAGCAGGGCTGAGGTCCCTTGAGCTGCCACCACACAAGTGACAAAAGCCACCACTGCATCTACATGTGATGGAAAGGCTTTGCAGGATCAGGATCAGGATAAGAAAATAAACGATATAATAAGATAATAAAAAGCAGTGTTCCTAGAAAGTGATGTCTAATGTGTCCTTCTTGATGGATTTCAAATACACCAGTCAAACAAGTCATAAACAAAAGTTAAAGAAAAACTAACCACTCACCTATGAGAGCAATCTTTCTCTTCCCCGAGTTTTTTTTCCTATATAAACTGGTTAATTAAGGACTCAGAGGACTGGTATGTCTGAGGCTGTGACTGTCACATCAGTGCTTTGGACAGTGAATAACAAATCTGTATCAAAGCACCTTGATTGTGGTGGGCCAGGCTGTCAGTACCACGTTCTCCTCCTCCGGCTGAGTGACCATGTGTAGTTGCAGACACTTTGCGCACAGCATTGCCAAGGGGCTGGAGGTTTTTCCAGAGCAGATGAACCAGCATTTTATTGGATTGCAATGAGGGAGCTGGCGCTGGAGCAAAGGGAGCTGAAAGGGAAATATGGAGCACACAACTTCACTGAAAACCTTGTCAGTCGATACACAAAACATCAAAAGGACTTGACCCCTACCTTTATTCTTCCCATAATTGTTGTAGTCTGTTTTACTAACGTAAAACAAGCCATCCCACCCCCCACAAAACCCAGCCAAAACCAGGAGGGATTTCTGGCCCGGTGAGGCCATGGGCTGGACTGTGAACACTATCATATGCTCAGCAAGAGAAAACCAGAAGTAGACAGAGTACCTCCGGCCATGCCACAGGAGAAACCCCTGTTCCAATCTATGTCACTGGTAGCGTGTGACAGAGCAGGCATTAAAGCACACACAGTTTTGCAGAGGTGAGGAGGGAATTTATAGGGACAGGGAAAGGACAAACACATCGCTTGTCCGTTTGGCATGAAAGGAGCTATAAATATTGGGATAATTGTCTCCAAGAAGCGAGGGCAAACTCTGCTCTGACTTGCAACTGCACGCTGTCCCTTTGGACTTTACTGAAGCTATGCAGGTTGCAAGTCACCAGCTCAGCTGGCTCAATTGGCTGTTATTCCCAGTAAAAATACACAGCAAAAGCAACCCTTTCCAAGGAGATATGGAGGTTGTTTCTCTGTCTCAGACAAACCTGCTGAAACTCCGGTTTTGCTCATCACCCAGTTGTACAGTGCTGCTCTCCAGCTGGACCTTGTGTCTGCTCCAGTGTAGAAATGCCTCCAGCTCTACTCTGTATGTTAGCTCAGCCCAGCAATATTTATTTAGCAGATAAAACTTTGATGATGCTCCTGTAGAAATAGTTTGCAATATATTAACAAGGACATAATATTAGTCAAAAGCATTTCTCATGTGCCCTCAAATGTTTGGTATAAAAGAAACAGCAGATGCCAAAGGTCACAAAGCAAACTGAGTCCTTATGAGAAGTTAACCATTAGAAAAAGAAAAAGGAACATGATGATCTGGGGGTGCCATAAACCACTCTTTCCTCCAGGACATTGCAGCTCACAGCATGCTATGTACAATACATGCAAGGTTAGCACAAAAAAACCTAAATATGGGTCCAAGTCACAAAGACTTCATCCTTTTCCCATGGATGGGCACAAAGTAAACCATGCCACAGTGCAGTCCTGGGACAAATACACGTTTCCTGACCAATGCGCCTGTATGAACACCTCACCACCCACCTGGCTGAGATGGGGTTTTCAGGAAGACCTGCAGGGATTTGTGTCATTCTTGCTTTCCCTAAACCACCAGCTCCTCACCAAGCTGCCAGGGCACCTTGTCCTGCTCCACTCCTCCCAGGCATGGCCATGGGCAGCAGCACCCAGGTGGCATCAGTCAGAAAACATCATCTCCTGGACCCACCACCATGCAGGGGGGCGAGAGGGGAGGCTCTGCTGGCGGCTGGATTGCC
Source organism: Ceryle rudis (assembly GCA_033439905.1). Classification (NCBI taxonomy): domain Eukaryota; kingdom Metazoa; phylum Chordata; class Aves; order Coraciiformes; family Cerylidae; genus Ceryle; species Ceryle rudis. The sequence continues at coordinate 23,910 of JAAGNO010000851.1, forward strand.
TTCCCCAGCCACGGGCAAAGACGTTCCTCGTGGTGGTGTGGGGCTGGCAGTGCCTACCACACAAACCTCTCCTTGGCCTGTTTTCTTTTTGTCTCTGTTTCCCCATTCAGGAAAAAGCTTCTGTCGCAACAGCTGCTGATTCATTTTCTGACTTGGTGCCGAGCGTGCCAGACATAACATTCATTTGCTGCCAGGGTGGTAAAACAATGACTTACCAGCTCATTTTTCTTCAATTGATTATGGTGGAGAGGAGAGGAAAGAGGAGAAAGGAGCTTTAGTTAAATAAGATAAGGAGGAGAATAAATCCACTGAGATGCAAAGTGCCATGCTCTAAAAGGCAGGAAAGGGGACAGCATCTGAGGTGGTGTGGGAATACCCATCACCAAACAAAGAAAACGAAAGGGGTCCATGGTCCAGAAGGGCTCTGTGGTCACTTGCTGCCCTTCACTGACTTCTCTCTACACTATCCATCTTTCAGGTGTCAACAGCTTCCCAGACCAGTAACTCTCAGATCCTACACAATGCCTTCTGGACTGAGAGAAGCTGCCCAAAAATGGCTCTTATGAGGGCAGACAAGTATACTGGTCTTTGATCGTTCTCATCTTTCTTTCCTGGCTTCTTCCTGGGATGAAGGAGTCCCACCACCAACATTTATTTGCTTCCTAAAACAACGAGTAACAATTTGCCCAGTAGACAGAGTCCATATCCAACCCACATTTTGGAGGTGCCAAGGACAGTGGTGATTGGACTGAGATTTTGTCTTGCCTGTTAGACATTAGAGACAAAAGAGCCATATCTGAGCCTGATGAGTGAAGTCTGACCTGTTAGATCATCTAATATTTTTCTCACTATTTGACAGGATACTTTGAACACATGCAAATTAAGCTGATCCATATTCCCTGACCCCACTCATATGCCACTGGTCGTATTTGGAAATAGCTCACCAAGTCACTAGCTCTCATGGCAGACATCCAGGTGAAGCTTAGATGCCAAGAAAACAATGGCACATGTGGACATCCTACTGATGTTTAGCAACAAAATAATTTCATAACAGACTGGCTCATCTTCAGCCAGCATGGAGGAAATAACACCCTGGACCAGCTCTGCTGGTCAAAATGGACACAGAACCATATTAAGTCAGGTATTTAAGATCTCTAATCTTTCTATTAGGAGTTAGTGTAGAACACAGCACAGTGAAATGCAGATGTCCCATCTGAAGGCTTTGGTTCCACTGTCCTTAAATATCAGCCAAACAAAGTTGCTGTCCTCCTCTAAGTGATTCATTCCCATGGGGTTTGTTTCAGTTCTTATTTGGAAAGGAGTGGGAGTCAGTCACTACAAGGAAATGCAGAAGAGTCATGGTAACCGGTGCCAGGGTGAGGACCAGCTATGGAAGAACCATCCAAAGCCATTATCCCAACAGTATCACTATCATCAAGCCTGATGATAAAGAGGCTAAGTCATTCAGAGCACAGAGGCTACAGGAGAGATTTTTAAGAGAGCTGAAAAACCATCATTCCACAGGTGTCTGGCTGTGTGGTGAGATAATGTGATTCAAACCAAGGACTCATCAAGGACTACTTATCTAATGCCTGGTAATCACTCCAAACATACAAGGAGGAAAAATCTTATCCTTATACCTAGGAAGCTCTCACATTCTTTGCTTTAGATGGGTGTTTGCTCTTTTTACTTGAGAGGAATATGAAAAATTCCTATTTGGGACTGCAAAACCCAAGCTCAAGAAGTCATTCTTGTTTGCCAGAGAAAATTAAATAGACACCAGACAACCTCTTAAGCAGGAATGAAAGATTTTCAGGATTACCAAATGAGGCACCTAGTTACCACCCCCAAACCACCAAAAAAGCTGTCCACCTTCTTGGAATATTTTTGGAAATCCACCTCATTATGTCAACTACTATTCAGAATCTGAAGGGAATATTTTCACCACCAACTTCACACACAACGGGGAAGAACGAACCTAAGCAATTTCTTATGTTCTCTGCTCTTCTCTCTGCTACGCAGCTTGCTGGATTTTCATCTACCCACATCACTTCATGAGGGCTTCTACACACCGTCCCTTGGATGACACTGCTAAATGACTTTGGTGTAGCAAAACAGAAGCATTTAAGAAAATCTCCAACTCAACCAAACATGTTATGAGAACACCCACCAAGAAAGGTTTCTCCTTCCCATTACCTTTTGCCGATTCAGATCCTACAGAACACACTGCAGGGCAATGCTCATGCTGTGGATCAACATACCTGACTGTCCAGAGACACCATGCTCTTTCTGGCTTCAGTTGGACCTGTAGTTTCTTGGCACCTTTGCAAATCAAGCCTAGAAACTAACACATTAAATTGTATTGCTGCATAAGGACCTTCATTTCCAGGCTTTTATCTGCAGGAATGATATTGCATTCTATACACTAGACCTGTTTTTGTAATACTATGGTTCATCAGAAGTTTTTATGTTAATACCGGATCAGAAATAATACACATGTGATTCATAATAATCTAACTGAATGGCTGCACTGAATGCATTGTAAGAAATTCTGGTTAGGAAAGAAACTCATTAAAGAAATAGTGCCTACTATTATCCCACTGCATATATTGTTCTACTGGAAAGTTTCCTTGAGTAGTTTCTTTAATTAGCAATTAGATATTTTGAAATAGTGTGATCTCCACCACACACTATTTGTAGAACAGACTTGGCTGGCAATACAGAGGAAAACAAGCAATCTTTTTAGAGTTTGCATCTCTAGGGCATATCTTGTCATTTTCTAGCTATTCAGCTGCTGTATATATGTGCATAACACAGTGACACTGTTCTTGTGGGATTTTGATTCTTAAAAGTTACATAGATAAAGAGCGGGTTTTTTATTATTATTGGAATAGAATATATTGTCTTTGGTTTGGGTTGGGTTTTGGTTGCTTGGGGATTTTTTTTTTTTTTGAGAAAATACACATAAAAATATTTGCATAACTTTGGCCTATTCAAATAGGTGTTGACCCCAGCTGTGTTCTAGTGAAAGAATCATTTATGTAGGAGCTCATTGCACAGAACGTATGGTATTTTATCTTCGCTGGGTTTCTGCCAAATACAGTCTGTAACAATTTTTCCCCTTTGCCACATTTGCTGCTTGATATCCTTTAAAATACATCAGCTCCAAGTGTGAGAAAGCAAAACAGATTCTGCCCTGCTCGGGCTGAGAGCTCTTTGTATGGATAGTCCTGTACTGGCCCTTGATTTTGGTGAAAAACCATTCCAGATCTGGGATCTCCTTGTGCTGAATGCTTTGAATCAGTGTTGACTTAAAGCTCATTTAAATCTGCAGGGAACTGCAGAAGCCCAGGAGCAAGCACAGAAACAGGAATCCTCTTCTTATACAAAATAGGAGCTGCCCTGAAGCAGAGGGACAATCTTTCACTACTTCGAACATCCTGAGACCTGCACCTGCAGGGAAAGCCTGGAGGAAGGGAGGATGTTTCTGCCATAGTTTTACTCAGTTACAACTATCCTCCAGGTACCACTTAAGTGGTATTTTGGCAAGACATTTCTACCCACAGGAGCAGGGAACAAGACTATTTCATTAAGTGATCGAGGCACTGCATCGCCAAAGTTGCTATTACACTGGGCTTGATTTGAAACGATAAGCGAGAGGTCAAACTCTTTCAACACTGATCTCCCAGAGGAGAAGAGATAAGGTGGAGTGCTAAGATTTCCCACATGAGTAGATAATGTCTGAATGAGCAGCCTCATCCGTAGGCTGCTTCTCTAAGCATTTTTACAGCTTACACTGGAAACCCTCATACCTCTCTACACTGAATCACATAATTACAGTTTCCACAAGAAATTCAGAGCAGGATCTCCTCCCACAAAATTTCCTCTCACCTGCACTCCTTTCATCACCCAAGATGACTGTTTGTCAGCACTACCTCTACTGCTGAGAGAGTTCACATGTAGCTCAATTTAGCAGCTGATGGAGGCGAGACTATTCCCCCATGTGCAAGCTTCTAAAATACTCACCCGTGATGGTGAGTGGCATGAACATCTCCAAGAGGAACTCTTCATTCAGGACACACTTGCAGTCTTAGTGTGTTCTCCTTGCTAAGCAAGGAATTGCTTTTACAACAGTCTCCATCGTCAGGAGGTTACCTTCCAGTTTCCCAGGAAAGCCTTGCTCAGATGGAGATACTGCAGATGGGACACAGCCCCATCAGTCTCTGCCATCCCAGCTTCCTAATGCTTGAGCTGTTCTCTGTCACAGGAGGCTCCTTCTTCATTATGTCCTTCCTTCCACATGCAACAGAAACATAATAGCCCAGCTAAACCTGACCCTGAGTAAACACTGAACACAGACAAGACACTGCTCTGAAAGTCACCAGCTAATTCAACTTTCAGAAGCAGATTATTTCTGGTGTGAAACACTTGCTCCCATCTTCTTAAATCAGCAAGTTGGGGTTTATATACCAGCTCTGCAAGAAGGCTCATCCCGAGGAAGTCACCCAAGAACTTACATTGATACATGTGCCAATGCTATAGGCAGAGTTGAAAGCACAACTATAATCACAGTTAACTATTGTTAACCAAAACTCCAGTTTTGGTTGCTCAGAACTTCAGCTATAATTAATTGTTTGGACTGACAATTTCTCCAGCTGGGTTTAGCCTCAGGCTAAACTTTTTCATTTCAGCTGAAATGGCTCAAGTCTTTCCCAAGAATATGTTTAAGGGAAAAGACTTTTTTTTTTCCCCTGTTAAAAGGATCTCTTTGCCATTTACTGAAATGCTCTCACATCTCCATGCTTCTAAAAGCAGTACCTTGAAATACTGGCAGACTCGACTTGTGAAATACACGTCTTTTCATAGTCTCAGAGGGAAAAAAGGATCATAATTTGTCTGTTTTCAGCCTCAGACTTTATATATGTATATATATGTATTTGGTGTTTACACACGTGCAGCAGAGATCCAGCAGCTACATTGACAATCCTCTGTGCTAAGCAAGCTCAGTGCCCCACTGTGCCAGACATACCAATGAAGCAACACATGCAGCATCTGACCATGACCAAGGATGTTCCTGTGGCCCTCCTCCATAGGGCTTTCATAGAAAATGTGCCCTTTGGTTGCAGGGCCTCTGTGGTACCAGGCCAGATGAGATGTGGGAGATCGTTCAAGCTGAGTGATGACATGGACACCAGATCTCAGTGAACATCAGGGAAGCAGCTGCTAAAAAGAGCCTGTGATCAACCTACCTCCAGAGCAAGGTCTGACCTGTAGACAATGAAGACAACCCTGGGTGCACATGGAGCAGTAAAGACAAGCCAAAATATTTAAGAGCTGTTCAGTACACAGCTGCTGTCTACTTTGACTACCCAAAGAGTTGGACATGGAGAAAATGAATATGTGATCACTCATTAAAAAATGCACAGCACAACTCAACTGGCCTGAACACAATCTTCATGAACAACCTTAACCTAACACTTCCTTCCGGAAAATCTGAACCCGAAAGCTTATGACAGACTAAAGATGTATCCACTTTAAGGCAGTACACACACAGTGACTTCTGGTGATAGAGAAAACAGACAGAAAGCACATCTCACTACAGACAACAAACCCTGGAAATACGGGAAGTCTTGAAAAATCTGAATGAAAAAATGCAAAATACTTCATTAAAATCTATACCAACCCAACAGAGTCCAGAGATGTCATTAAGAAAAAAGAAAACCCAGTGCTCAACTGCCTAGGAACTAACTGGAAAGGCAAAATGGGCCCACTCTAATGCAGAAATTAAAACACTTAGAGAAGGTTCTTACTACTCTGTGAACATGAGTCAGTACAAGTGAAAATGATGCACAGATGGGCCAGCACAGAAGCAACAGAAGTGCCGTGATATTTACAAGGGGAAAAAAAAAATCTTCCCTTACAAGTGTAAATATACCAGAGAAATCTTCTGCTCACAGCACAAACCAGGGCTTTGATGTAGCAAACACTCCCACCAGGGAAAGCACTGGCTCCGCCGGGAGGAGTGGGGATGGTAGACGTTGCATCTGGAAGACAGTAGGCTCACAGCACTGAGCTTTCCCGAGGAGTCACAACACACAGAAACACGCCAGATGACATGGACCATTTTATAGTCTTTATGCAACCAGCAGCAAGGGGCCAAGCACTGTCCCAGGCCACAGAGAGACACTAAGAAGGGAAGAGCCGTGGTGAGCATTTGCTCTAACACCTGGCAAGAGCAGCATGGGAGCCCCACCAGCCTGGGCTCCAGATGCACACAGCCCGTGCACCTCACTGCAAGGCAAACCACAGCCGCTCATGCCACCAGCAATGCAACAGCTTAAAGACACGTGAATCAAAGCTGGTGTTAACTGCACAGAGCCAATCAGGTGGCAATTTGGGGTCCCCCAGCCCCTCACAGAGCAGCGATAACACGTGGGGTCCTCCAGCCTCTCCCCATCAGTGCAAGCTGCTCAGTTGACAGCGTGGCCACAGGGCTGAGCTCTCTGCGCAAATCACATTTTTGCCATCTTCCTCTCACCTGTAAAACAGCAGTAACAATATTTACACTTCTGCAGTTGTCTCAGGATGGGGGAATGAAACTTAATTATCATCAGTGCTATCTGCTGAGGAACTGCTCGTGGCCCGACCCTGGCAGGAATGGCAACAGAGTCCAACGAGCAGGCTGAGCTCCCAGAGCGGAGCTGCAGGAGATAGCACAAACCTCACCCCAGTGGTAAAAAGGTCTGACAGCTTTGAATGGGGAAGAAACAGCTTCTCCATCATTTATAAACTTGCTTAAAGTGAATTGTCACAGAATTTCATAATGGGTTTCCCAGCAGGTCAACCAAACTCCTTCCCATTCAGCTGCTCTGACCGCTGACTCTGCAGTGGCACGCGCCTTTGTGTTCTACAGAAAAAAAAACATTTTTAAACAACAAAACCAACTTTCAGAACCTCTCATCTCCCTCAGGTCCCTCTAACAACTTTTGTGGGCTCATGCTATATTGTCTCACTCTCAAAGACTTTTCTTTTTTTAACCAGAATTGTGTGAGAGACTGGAGCACAGCAGGAGAAATTAATTAACTAAGCAGACAGCGATTCTGCCATCAAATGAACAAAATGAAAGAGTAACAGAAACTTACACTTATAGTCACCTCTAAGTGTTTCACATGACAACAGCAGGGAAAACACAGTCCAGACTGTTGTTTTAATGTTGATAATATTCCAAAATCTGCAGCGCTTTCTCAGTGGAAATAAAACCTTTGACATCAGTGGGAATTCTGTCTGGGAATAGAATTCGGTTGTTACATTGCAGTCTATTTTGATGGTAAGATCTTTAGCACAAAGATAGTTCCTCTCTGTGCCTGCCCAGAGCACCTGGACTGACGAGCAGAGGACAAAACTTTGGTCGAACTGCATGAGACCTGAATCACCCATGAGCACACACACACTTTCTGCCACTGCCTGTGCTAGCAGAGTCTATTCTGTCCTTCGTTACGGGCAGGGTTTGTACACTGCAATCACTTGTCAGCAGCTGGACGTCTGCCTGACGTGTCAGCAGGTTTGTTATTGCCATGTGCACCCCGCTTGAAGACAGACCGGGACTGGACCAAATGAGGTGGTTAAATTCCCCCCAAATCAGGAAGATGTTAAATAATATAGGAATCGAGGAGGGGAAGGAAATCGATGTGATATCTGCAACAGTAAGAGGGAAGGGAAAAGAGTTAAAGACAGGAAAAAAAAATTCAAAGCCACACAAGCGTAAAACAGAATCACTTCAGGCATATGTCAAAATAGTGTCAGATCTTTTTCTGTTCATTAAGTCAGCAGTTAAACACCCACCAGCTCCACTTTTTGCTAGCCCTGGAGTTTTGCTACACCTGGAGTTCCACTCTGTGGCATTAGCAGTTGTCACAACTGGGTTTGTAGGCAAATAATCTCATTTAAGAGTAGGTTGAGTGAACCCTTCCACACTGACTCATGTTACCACGAGGTCCACCAGCAGGGGTCAGGTCACATACTCCATAGGATGGAGACCAGCCCAAAAGCACAACAAAAAAATCTTGAAAAAAGGGCCTGAATTTTATAGATTTTTCTATTTTTAAGCCACACATAATAGCACTTAATATATGTCCCCAGAGTCTGCTAAAAAGAAAATTACTCCCATAATACTAAGTTAACAACCTCAAATTTGTATCTATCCAGCTAATATTGTAGAGATTACCAGCGTTAGCGAGCCTGAACACTCCCAGCAAGGGAACAACTGCGCACTGGTCTGAGAAGATCCTGTCCATCTCCAACACTTGGGGCTTTTAATTCCCTCTCACATTTACAGAAGAGTCTCAGAGAAAGTACCAGACACATGAGCACTTTTCAACATGGTTTTGAAGCCATAACAAAATTTAATGTAAAATCACCACCCAATTTCAAAATTTTATGGCAAGGTTACAAAAAAAAACCCCAAAACCAAAAAAACCAACCAAACAAAAAAACACAACTGCCGCACAATAATTTAAGAAACATCCCAAACTTTTTAGATTTTATAAGCATTAGTTTCTGGGTTTGTACCTAATTTCTCTTATACTCGATGGAACTTTTCCATTACAGGTAGAATGATGAGTAAACAAGCAAACCCTTATTTACAAAAGAGGTGTAACATTGCACAAGCCAGCATGCATATTAGACCACAGTAATTTCCTAGGTCTGTATTTAGATGAAAGAGTCTGGGTATTTTAGTGGTTTTGGCCTCAAAACCCTTCCCAAGGGACTTGTACAGTTTAGCTATGCTAAAAGTCTCCTTTAGGTTTGGAAGCCAAGAAGATAGAGTCATCTCTCTCCTCCAAGGGCCAGCATCCAGGATTTGGCAACAAGACGGCTGTCATCCCAAGCCCTGAGTCATACCTGCTCTTGGCCAGTACCCACCCCACCATTCTACTAACCCAGCCACATAGATCACACCTGTCTAGCGTGAGGGGAAAAACCCCAAGCAGACACCTTAACTGCCTGACACTACCTGTTCTGCGCTCAGATTTCCACACTCCTCCATCAGAATAAGGCTGCTTTATGCACCACTCTCTTCCTGCAGGTAATACTGCACACTCGCAGCAACAGGAACAAAGATTTTGGTGAAAGCAACTTTGTTTGTTTGAGGGTTTGGGGTTTTTCTTCTTTAAAAAAAACCTTCCATTGAACATTCCTTGACAGTCCTCAGTCAGCCAAGATACACATGAGGTCTTTTTGAAAAACCAAGTTCTCCGCAACAAAGTTATTAACTGCTGGGAAGGCGGGAAAGCTCTTTTACAGCTGTTCATTGGTCCACTGAATGTCACCTTACACTTTGTAGCCCCTTTTGGATTCTGCAGACTTCTGGAGTAGGCTGAGAAAAAAAAAAAAAACAACCAACAAACCGAAAACCTTGGCCAGAGCAGTTACACTGCTTCTTAAGACATGTTTTCTTTGGGTTTGGGCCTCAGATTCTCAGCCAGCAATTTCTGTCCCTGGTGGAAAATTAAAAAAAAAAAAGAAAGAAAGAAAACACCAGGTTTTTCTGCTTTTCAGGAATCTTAAGAACAAACATAAGTTTCTAACGCATTTGTGAATGATGTGAATTGACCCCCATGTCCACACATTTGAGATCACAGTTACTCTAAGAAAATAATTCCCACCCTCTCTGCCCTCAAGTCCTGCTGTCAGAAGAGCCGCACAGTGCCCAGCGCTGAACCAGCATGCTCCCAGCCACACAGTGCTGGGAAGTGAGAGGCAGACTGGCCATGCCAACTGCTGTTCGGCACCAGGGACCTCCAGGCACCCTACAAGGTACATCCTTGTCCACACTCCAGTCGTGCTCCCACGGAAGGGGAGAGCCTGGTCCACCTGATGCCAGAGTCCCTGGTGTTGGTACTTGAGCATGCACACAAACAGCTTTAATGACTCAGAAACCTTTTACATAGGCACCGTGGCTTGTGTCAGTTACTCCAGTTTCAAACAGGTGCACATAAGCCTTATTTAAGCAGTTGGCTATCGTCCCAGAGTAGACCAGGCCAGAATTCATTTTCTTTATTTAATTTACAATTCAACATTTTTATTATAAAACTGTACACTGATGCTTGGGGACGGGCAGGTGCATTTAATCAGTACATAAACCATTTAAAACATAAACATTTAATCAGCACATAAACCATACCCAAGCAGTCCTGTTTCTTCTCATTCCTGCACTCTTTAGCACGAGCACACCATTCCTCACACCCAATCTACTGCTCAGTTTTCTTTCCTCTTTCCCTTTTAAATGGCACAGACAGCTGATGAAGAGCCAAGCACTCACCTTGACCCAGACTCCAAGCTCTATCAGACTTTCTCAGCAGGAACAGCCAGGCTTGAAATGAGAGGTAATGCTTGGCAGATGCTCCCAGAGGACTGGCCAAAAATAAGTGCACTCTCCAGTTAATTTCCACTCGAGTACTACTAACATTTCTCCTTTAAGAGTGCAGCTAAAGCATATGATTTACACAAAGCAAGGAGGTTCTGGATTTGTTTGCAGTAGCGGTGGCAGACCCAGCATACAACCGGGCATATCCAGACTCATTTCAAGCACCTACGTAAGGTGCCCGTGATCCCTATGCACACAAGGGATCTTTTAGGGTGTGACTCAGGGCACTGTAATTAGGAACCTGCCTCTCACCTTTGATAATAGCAGGAGTCTAGACATCTAATTTAGGCAGAGAAATTACATACTTAAAAGTAGCTTGTACAAATGTATCAGTTCTGCAAGGAACCAGACTGGAGGCTCTCTGGGAAGATGGTTACAGTGAGTAGCACTTGGCAGGCGGTGAGAAGTGGAGTAAGTCTGTTTACGGGGAGCTCTACTCAGCTGTGATTTCTCCAAGGCGAGCCACTGCAACCAGCCACAGCACGCTGCAGGGGAACCGAGCCCCGTAGACCCCCAGCCACTTCCCTCAGCTCAACTGCTGCCATTGAAAGAGGAAGGTCTGTCGGACCTCAGCTCTGGCACAGGACCGGGGCCGGCAGCACGGTGACCCGCCAGCCCACTGACCAGGGAAACTATTCCTTCCTTCTCCACGGTGATGAGGCTGTGACAGAAGAGACTGGGAATATCCCCCAGTCCTTTAGCCACAGGGCTGCTGGGCGGGTGCAGGCTCAGGGCTCTTTGTAGTGCTGCCACAAACATCCTATTGCTTGCTGCCTTTTTTTTTTTTTTTTTTTTGAGGCACTATTTGGATCATAACTTTACTCAAGGGTTCAGAAAACAAGGCGTTTAGAAAATTTGACCAGATGCGTTCCATGAGGGAATTTAAAAGACGCAAATTAGCAAATTTTTTACTTAAAAAAGAATTGTTGCATTTGGAAACAAGGTCATAAAACAACCATACCTCAGGCAGGAGATGGACACGGAAATGTAATTCAGCCTCTGAAATTGCTCCTTTTAAATTGTGTATAGTATTTTCATTTTCCATCACAGATAACTGTGTGGCAAGGCTATGCATTGCTACATGACAGCTCATTCTGCTTTTAAAACAGCAGCACTTCAGCAGCAGCTAAATTGATGCTTTTTATGTGCCCATCACTTATCGGGGGTAATTGATTAGTGCCTGCGAGGGGCTCTGAGATCTAACGGATTACATGTTCTGAGCCTGCTAAATTATTTGAATAGATTTAGGAAGAAAAAGACTCTAAATCAAATTTTTGTCTGACCCAGCTTTACCTTTCCCGATCAGCGTTTCCCCTTCCCTTTAAACATATTTTGCTCAGACAGACAAAAGCAAGCTAAGCCCAGGGAGCGGATTTTCAAAGGCAGCAAGAAGAGTTAAGCATGATACCTGTTAAAACATAATGGTAAGCAAGTATTTCCCCACTGAAAGTTTCTCCGATGACTATTCCACTGTTTAAAGATTAGAGCTTTAATGTAGCTCAAGAGAAGCAAATGTAAAGGTCGTAGCCCCATCGAACTTGGAGGAAAGTGATCCAGCAGGAATACGGCACTGCACCCCCGGACAACAGCATGCGTGCGAGGCTCCAGCCTCGGCACAGGCACATCCTCTGCGGAGCAACTGGAAGTGTTTAAGCCTGGGCTGGCTGCCTGCCTGTTAAACACACTCCAAACCAAGAATAGCCCGGACTCCTGGGCGCAGGTCAGGCGATGCTGAGTCACTTGCTGGCCAGTGCCCAGGCTCTCCAGATGCCTTGGGCTCGGCCTCTCTTAAAGACACAACTGGCACCCGCCGCACGCAACCCCGGCTCTTGGCTGGGCATGACCGGCCAGGGACGGCAGCCCTCAGATGCTGGGGGTTTTAGCCAGATGAGTGATTCCAACATGAATTCTCTGCTCGAACCGCCCTGTTTCCCCTACTGCTTCAGAGCGCAGAAATGCCGCTGTCTTCCTGCCAATTCAATGCTACATTCATACATTTCTTTGTAATTATGAATCAACTCAGAAGCATTGGTGCACACCCCAGGCTCACACAGAATGGCGAACAATATACTGTCACGGGTTTCATCAGCTGCTGCGATGCTCTCTCATGCCTTCAGGCTTGCTAAAGCTGATCTAACTCTAATATAATAGCCTTTTTACCCGCCTCCTCCCCCAACAATTACCAGAGGCTTGGAAAGCCATTGAAATGCAAATAGCTGATGGAGAGGTTATTGGGGAACCAGACTGGGAAGGTACAAATGTTTTCCTGTTAGTTTTCCTAGTTTGACTGGAACGGGACTGTAATCCTGATTTTTTTTCTTTGTGTAACTAGGAGGAGAGGTAATATTGTGAAGGTACAGCCTTTTACAGCAGCTGAACTGCACCTTCTCCAGCTTAGCTTCTCTGTAACCTGGGACTCCCGTTAGTTGCTGCAGCAGCAGAGAGAATTGCACAGTACAGAAGCGTTTACAACTCCTGTGGCATGATAGGGGAGCGCTGAACTACGTTAACTTACTGAAACCCACTTTTGTGCAGGTTTTAGAGACCTTCCCCCGGTGGATTTGTGGAAGATAAGGCACTGGGAGCCGTGACACCTGCAATCTTCCGTGTGGCCAGAGATGAAAATCAGAAGAGAGCACCCCTCCCCCTGCTATCTCACTGTATCCTTCAACCCGGGCACCTCTAGAGAGGACTGTAACTCCTCTTTGCTCACTTCCCACCAAAGACAAGAAACGCTGTCCGGACCCGAGGCAATCTCGGTCCTCGGCTGGAGCAGCCGGGGACAGCAGTATCTTCCAACCGCTGTACGGTGGGGTGGGACTAGGACAATCCAGACTATTTTTCAGGTTTTCAGTCCCCACTAAGGCTTTAGGAATTTCTGCATCCTCATCCCCTTGTCTGTAGTGAAACAACATATAAATAACAAAGATATTTACTGTATTAATAACGATTCGCTCCCCTCATTTAAAAGAAATGTAGAGGAAGAGTCCAGCACCGAGTGCACAAGAACTACAAGGGGCAGCTTGTTTGCTTTGGTGAGGAGGTGGCTGAGGGCAGATCTAACTGCATTTATAGCTACTTAAGGGCACTTACTAAGATGACAGAGCCAAATTCTTTTTGGCAGTAGCAGGCAACACAACAGGGAGTGGTGGCCAAAGAAGTAGTCAGGATGGGCAGAAGGGTCAAACTGGACCCCGGAGAAACTCCTGCAGTAGGCAGTGGGGCAGCATTGCCTTAGGTCACCCCCGGAAGGTGTGGGAACCTCCATCCCTGGAGGTTTTCAACTCCCCACCAAAGTAATGGCTGATGTGACTGGCTGTCCGTAGGTCCTGCTCCGAAGGGGCGTTTGGGTTAGAGACCTCCAGAGGTCGCTTCCAGCCAACATTTCTATGGTTCCGTAACCTCCACATCAAAAACTTGGCATTAAAGGGTAAAGTCGCTCCAGCTCCCTCCCCTGCACGTGTGCGGAGCCCCTTCCCTGGAGCGCAGCAGAGCACCCACGCCTGCACCATCGCCCTATCCCGGCACGACAGCTGTCCCTCAGCCGGTACCCACGGCTCCCACAGCCCCCAGGGTTCCTTCCCGCCGCCACACGCGGCTCCCACAGCACCCAGGAGTTGTTCTCGCCAGCGTCCACAAACCCCGGGAGTCCTGCCCACCAGACCCTCCCTGCCTCGCCTGCCGCTCCAGCGCAACCCACCCCCCCGCAGAGGTTTCCGGCGCATCTCCTCATCTCTATTTGCAGAGCAGATTGTCCCCTCGGTGAATAAACATGGGGATGAACCAACCCAGAGGCACCCCCGCAACGCGCCCGGCGGGAGGCTGCGCGCCGGGAGGACGAGAAGCGTCTGGCAGGGCACGGAGCGGCTGAGCACCGCAGCCTCCGGTGCCGGGGCTCAGCAATCCCGCGGGGGCCGCAGGTCCCACCGGGCGGGGACTCGGACGCGCCCCCTTCCCGCCGGGGGGGTCTGGGCCGGGCGAGCGTGGAGCGGCGGAGAGGGGAGCGAGGGGCGGGGGCGGTGGCACCGTGTGCCCGCCCTGCCCGGTCCCGCCCCGTCCCGCCCCGCCCCGGCGGAGAGCAGGCGGTTGTGCCCGCGGCAGATGCGCAGCCCCGCCGCGACATGGCAGGCCGCCGCCTCCTGGGGCTCCTCGTCGCCTTCGCCGCGCTGCTGGGCACAGGTAGGGCGGCAGCCGCCGGCATCGCGGGGCGGCAGCGGGAAGGGGTGGCCCAGGGGAGGTCGGAGGAGGCTTGGGTTGGGGGGGGGAGTCCCGCCGGGCGCGGCGCGGCGGGGAGGGGGGGTGGCGCGGTTCGATTTGCGCATGATCGTGGCGCTGGACCCGGCCCAGGCACGGCGGAACCCCCTCCCTGTCGGCCCAGGGTCACCCCGCAGGGTGCACTCCCGAGGGGGAAATCATACCGAGGTAGCAGCCCCCTCCCCGCCGTGGGGGCTCCTCGGGTTGGATAAATCCCCCGGGAGTACGCAGACTTCCCG
>JAAGNO010000852.1:0-19390 GCA_033439905.1 Ceryle rudis
GAAAATTCATGCTGTTGATATTCTAAGTATCTTGTAAATGTTCTCATTATTTTAAAACATATAAAAAGTTGTTTTGATTAGAAAGGATAAGATTTAGAGATTTTTTTTTTCATTAGACACAAACAAAGCCCCACAGTCCCATAATACATGCTTCTGTGAAGCAGCTTCTTCGTTATGTCTTATACCTTTCAGAAGCTTGCACTTGCTGAGGGCCCTCTAGAAGTCAATGCACACTACTGCTGCAAACCACTCTCAAATGACCTGAAGTACCAAATATCCATGCCAAATTTTTCCCTGCTCTGCTTATACAAATTCTGCTTCCCTTTGGGACTGTGACTTCACGTTTTTATTTTTATACAGTTACTGTCTCAACCTGTCAAATACAAATGATTAATACATGATGATTAATGTCTTCATGTGGTATCCTTCCTCCCGGTGGTTATTTTGTTCAGTGTTTAAATATATAAATGCTTTGGACAAATCAATGTTTTAATCCTGGATACAATGCAACTGGAAAAGCTCAGCTCACATTTAGAGGCTGAGGAGGGGTTTCTGTGCCAGGTGTGAGCCATGGAGGAAGGTCAGTGCTTAGCGAGGTTGAGCACGGGTCGACCTGAAAAAGGGGTAGAAGACTGGTAGGCATTTACATGCAGGTCTTCATTTGTATGGTCCCCCTGCGCAAATTACAAGGAAGGACAGATGTTCAGGCCTTTCAGAACAAATTAATCCTCTGCCTATTCTAAAATTACCAGAACTATGTATTTCTAACTTTCCTCAGAGAGAAATTAATGTAATCACACTTGACTACACTATCAGGCTGTTGAGATTATTGGCACTAATAGCAACAGAGCAGGGCTTCCTCTGCTTTCAGTCATTAGCTGGTATCAGTCATTAGCTGGTAGACCTCCACACAATAATGTTTTGTTTCAAGAATCCTTGGCAATCTAGACAGTGTCATTCTCTCTGATACATGACCTAGTGTTCAGTGTAACACTGCTGTTTGAGAGATCACCCTTACACAACTTAGATATCTCTGAATTTTGGAGCACGGTAGTCATAAAGCATTTTCTTATTGACTAGAAGGGTGGATGGGTATATTTATTCCACAATTTTGGGAAATTCAATCTCAGTTAATTACTTCCTACCCAGGTTAAAGTATCTGTAAGCACAAATGCTGAAGTTATTTTCTGCTTATAAAATGGAGTTGCACTATCGCTTGACTACCAAACTGCAGATAATATTTACTGAGAGGTGACAGGATAGCAGTGGGTAGTGAAGTGATCTCTGTTCAGCCAGCCTATGAAGCACTTGCAGTAAAAGGAACTGTGTAAATGTAAATCATTATTATATTGTTTAAGTAATCAAATACACGGCACCATTGTTTAAATAGACTGGAGATGTGGAGCCATTTATTCATATTTTAATGCTTAGTCTGCCTGCTACATAAAATATATATGGAAAAATAAGCTTTCAGAAATATATAAAATACCTTTTTTTTCCCCACTGCTGAATTTATAAGCTAGGGAGACTGTAGTGCTACAGTAATTCTTAATTTGTACAGTTTTTATCACACTTAGTACGAAATACCACAAAATAAAACAGACATAAATCTCTTCTAAATCGAATGGCAATGTTGCACTTCAGATGCACATTTTTAAGTAGATTCATCATTGCTTTAATTCAAAACACAGCCAGCAGGCTCAGTTTGACCTGGGAAGTTCTACAAAATACTGGGAGATTTATTTGTCTTTTGAAACAGTGGTGAAATTATATATTACACCAATGCCTGATGGCCAAAACTGAGATTTGATCCCACATCATGTAGTGTGCTCTACATGTAAAAAGACACAATCCCTTCCCCAGATGCCTGACTTGAATTCAAGTGTTGCAGTTTTGTAATGCTCCATCTTAATCATTCATGACTATCCCTGTTACTGCAGATCACACAATGACTTCAGAGGTACAGTCTGTCAATTTATGTAAGCTCCTGGTTCCACTATATTTTCTAATGTATTTATCCCTATAAGACAAGGCAGTGATGTCACCCCAGGTTACACATGGTAAACTGAGGCCCAAAGATACTGTTTTCCAAATTTTTATATTTCAGTTCAATCCCTTCAAAATGAGTTAGAGTATGCCAGTGCCTAAGTTACACTGATCGTTAAGTCTGATTCTCTTAAATGTCTAAAACACTTTTGAAAGGAGAGTTGAGACTGAGAAAAACATACTCTTAGCTTTCCCAGAGGCAAGTAAGATTTCTATAATAGAGCAGGTCTCCTAGTGTTTGCTTCTTCAACCCTGAGTGTAAGGACAGGCATTGCTTTGCAGTCCTCTGGTCTTCTTCCATCCCTTTCTCTGATGGACATTGGTTACTCTTCCTGCATGTTTTTCCTTGAAATAAGAAGTAATTTTCAGTTGTGCATTGTGTAACAAACTTCTGGTCTTGGCTGAAATTATGTGTACAATACACTTTTACTGTCATTGGTGTGTATTTAGGGGTAATTTATATTACAGAAAAGGATGAAATAATGGAAAAGCTGTTGCATTAAAACTCACATAACTTTCTAAGCACAGCAAAACTGCTGACAGTACACTCTGCGCCATCATACAGATCATTAAAGAAGATATTAAATAGGATTGGATGTTAAATAGGTTGTGGACCAGTATTGACTCTTGGTGTATACTACTAGTTATTGGTCTCCAACTAGAATTCATGCCACTGATCACAACCTTCTTGGAGCAGTTGTTTGGCTAGTTTTAAATCCACCTCACTGCTCACCAGCTTCTCTACAGAGATCTTATGAAACAGTGTCAAAAGCCTTAGTGAAGTCAAAGTAACTACCATGTACTATTCTGACCTTGTCTACCAACCTATTTTATTTATTTATTTATTTATAGTTATTTAATCATAAAAGTTTATCAGGTTTGTCAAGCATGACTTTTTGAATCCATGCTGATGACTTCCAATCACCTTCTTGTCCATTCACATTCCTGGAAATGGTTCCTGGAGTTAGTTGCTCCATCACTTTTTCCCAGGGATTGACATCAAGCTGACTGGCCTGTAGTTCCCTGGGTCCTCCCTCCTCTTTACCTGGTTTGAATATAGAAGTGATATTTGCTTTCTGCCAGTCCACAGGCGTGTTTCCCAAGTTCCATGACTGTTTGAAGTTAATGGCCTAGCACTGACATTAAGCCAGATCCCTCAGCAGTTGTGGGAGTATCTCATGTGTGTCTAGTTGGCTTGGACTGGAGCAGCACAAACCATGGCTACACGTGTCAGCCAAGGGACCTTATTAAGTGACAGTGGTGAAAAAAATTACTTGCAGTTCTACTTTAAAAGGGCCTGCTTTCATAATGAACAGAAGACATAGCAACCTATTATCTTCTCTCTGTGGCACCTGCTGTCCATGATGTGGCTTCATAATGTCACCAAAAATTTCCATTTTCTCCATCCAGGGTAACATGGCTTTTGTTCTGGTTTGAGTTAGAACAGAACTAATTCTGTTCAGTGATGTTACTTATCTGCTCAGTCTTTCTAACTAACTGCACTGTCTGAAGTCAGCAGCCTGTTTTCACAGACTGTGTCTGCTGCTGGCAGTGATAACACCCCATGGCTAGAGTTACTACCAAGTATTGGTGTGCAGACCAAGGCCACGGCTGGATCTTGTGTACCGCACTGGGGGTTCAGGACAGCGAAAGGCCTCACCTGCAGGGAGGAGAGGACAGGGCAGGTGACTCCAAACTGACCAATGAGGTATTCCATCCCATATACGTCATATTCAATATAAAGCAGAGGGATCTGGAGAGTCTATAGTTTTAGTTTTGTTTGGCTTGCTAGTTTTAGGTTTTGCTTGTTAGCTTGCTTGCTGCCCCACTCGCCCTCTCTCTGGGGGCTCCTGGGCTTTTCTCCCCTCTTGGATCTCTTTGACAGCTTGGCTTGGCTTGGCTCAGGTCCTCTTTTGGTTCCTTCCTTGGAGCATCCAAGGAGGACTCTGTCCGTTCTGCCTTCAATCCCAACTGGTGTGTTCCTGAATCCAGTACCAGAATCCAGCTCCTGAACACAGCTCCCATCTGCTGATGGGCCCAGTCTGGGACTCTCCCAGTGCTGGCTCCACAGCATCAGTGGTGACAGTGATGGAATTACCATCAGGGGGTGTTGGGTTCAATACTGGTTTTGTATATATTTGTACATATTCTATTATTATTATTATTATTTTCATTAAAGCTGTTCTAGTTTCCTTTCCTAATCATTAAGTCTCCCTTATTCCCTTACTCTTCCCCTTTGGGGAGGGAGGGGGGTGAACAGAGAGCGTCTGTTATAGGTCTAAGTGGCCATCCTGACCCTAAACTGTGACATCTTTGAATAGCATAAAGGTGAATAGGACAATTAAGGGGAGTGAAGAGGAAAGAAAAGTTAGAATTAATAAACAATTTAAATCAGAAAAGGGGAAAATACAAACCAAAACAAACAAAAAGAAAAAAATAGAACAACAAGTAAAAATAGCAAAATCTAAAAAGCAAAACAAGCTTTCCTTTTAATCTATTTAGAAAGAGAGGAATCCTGGTTCCGTTCTAGGTGAAACAATATCATTATCTTGACAGCAGGATTACCAGTGCAATGACAAGTCAGAGAGAGAAAAAGAGCTCACTGGGAGCACACGGAGATTAGTAAAGCAATGGCATTCACCTGTTTTACACACAACTCCAGCATAAGCCCCTGTTTGTAGGATCTTTTTCAATATGAGCACAGGTCAAGGCACAAAAAGGAAGCTTTGAGATACCACTGAAAGTTAAGTGCATGCTTCATTAAAGAAGAAATGTTCCCTTCTACCAGTGATGTGGAAAAGGTAATATAGCCAGTCACCTCTGAGCAGACTCAGGTTGCTGATTTGGTGCCAACGTTAGCATCAGTCATTCTCCTTGCAAGCCGACATTGACAAAGCTACCACTTTGAGACATTTGCACGAGCTATGACTCTCTTCCCTCCAACTTCTCCTTCTTACTCTGGGAAGCTGCATGGAACAGAGTGCTCATCCAGGACTGTGCTTATCAGATCAGTGTCAGAAACATACATCCTGAACCCATTGAAAGAGATAAAAACCTACTGCTAGATTCAGCAATGGCCCTGAGACAGCAAATGCAAGGTAAGGTGAGATGGAGGAAGTAGACAAACAATGCTCCTCCTGCTAATCCTCATTAAGATGGCACTGGTATTCCCAGAGCCAAACTTCAGATTCTGACACCATTTCAGCTCAGTGAAATCAGGAGGCCCAGCAGACAACACTTGCCACTATCAGCAACAACTCTGAATTTTCATGGGGTCTTGTCCAGTCCCCTTTGCACCATCTACAGTTCCTGCAAGTGGAAGACCACAGCGGGGATGGAAGTAAGAATGGGACTGGTGTCGGGAGAGATGTTAATATCAATGGGGAGGGAAAAATTTCTTCTTTCACTCTCACTATGAGGAATACAAAGTTAATGAAAAATGAGAGAATGCCACAAACTTTTGCTTTTGTGCATCCGTTCCTTATTAGTGAGGCAAGATTCATTCAAGCTGAGCACAGCCAGAGTGCCTCAGTCTTGGCATACTGATGTATCTTAACATATATTAAATGCCCATCATTTTAGCAGCTAAGCAGTATCACACCCCATTTAGCACATACACAGTATTTTATAGAGCAAAGAACTGTGGAAATCTTTTTCCCTTAGGTTTTTCTACGCGGTCATTGCAGTGATATGCATCTGACCAATTAAAGCAGAACAGCTTTACTTAATTAAGTCTAAGGGACTGAGTGGTTCCCTGACTGAAAGTCATAAGAGCTGATTTTGATATTATGAGTGCCACTGATTAACTCTCAGATACTGGACAATTCACTTCATCTTTATATGCTTCATTTTTCCCTGGTGCAAAATGTAGAGAAATAGAATTTGTTTTCTTTGGTGAAGTGCTTTTGAGAGCTGTGAATGAAAACAGCTATGCATTATCAATGTATCCTCAAAAAGGCCTGATGGGGGATTTATGGAAATAGAACTGTCCTCACTGTGCTTGTGAGTCACAGTCAAGTAAAGCAACAAAGGGCCAAAACTTCACTGAGAGGTGGCAGTGGGAACAGGATACAAATTTAGGGTTGCCTCACACCTTGAGAGGTGGCAGTGGTAACAGGATATGAATTTAGCGTTGCCTGACACCTTGACAGAAACTTGTGCCTCCATACCAGGCTGGCAAGATGGCATCTTTCTATAATTTTTACCCAATTCTCACTGCTGCAGCTGCAAGATTGCATGTCTTCATTTCTGCATTGTTTTATTCACCCTGGCCATCCTCCTCCTCAGAAAATCAACACATACAATCACCTCCAACACCTGACAACTGCAAACATCTCTTTCTGGTTGCAGGGATATTCCTATTTGCTGGGACAATTCACTATACAGTATCCTATGACTATATACATACTTCAGAGTATTTTTTCAGACTCTGACTGAGCTCAGGATCTTAAATACTGCTGAGTTTTTGCCAAAAGGTTTGCCTCAGGAAAATCTGACACTAGCATATTTTCTTTCATTCTATTTCTAATACTTCATCATTACGTAATTTTACCTTATCCTTTCATTCTACTTAACTCCACATAGTTGCAAATCCCAAAAACTAACACACCAGTTCCGCCATATATTATCCAGAACAAGGTAAATAATTTCCACCTGCTAACTGATTTATTTCAGCATATTTTTATAACTGAGGAATGGAAGCAAACAGAATTTAATTTACTCAGATTATTTCAGTATTATGATATATATTCCTTTAAAAAATTATTCTTTGGATTTGCTGGTCAATATTCTTACTTTTGGCAAAGAGTGAGTAAGTTTGGAGTAGCTAGATAAATCACCTTATTGTTTCTGTTTTAAAACTGATGGACATAAAAGTCTTGCTGGCATAAAATTTTGTCCATGCCAATTTCAGTTCTGAGAAAACCTTTAAAATTAGATTTCATTGTAGGAGAAAGGTGAATGAGAAACATCACATGAACTTTTACTACCTCTCATTTTGACTTTCTCAGGGTAAACAAAACTATGCTATGGTAAAGAAGAAAATAACAAGGTCTCTTCCGGGATCTGGAGGCCAAATACTGTCATGTGACAAGTGACATTAGTGACACCCACCTCTCACTGAAGGCAGAACGGGAAAGACAGACAGGTCTGCAGACCAGCAGATCATAACCCCAGGCTTACTGAGGAAATAAATTATTTGAGTATGTTTTGGCCAGAGTTTGTTCTTAAAATAGAGTCAAACCTCAAATCCCCTTATTCCTCTACTAGATGCAATTTTTCTCTATTGACTTCAGGATGCTTATAGAGCTATAGAAGTTTATGTGTTTCATTCTATTTTGCCATCAGATTCTGACTTCTGCTAGTAGCTCACATATAGCCAGACAGGCTTCAGCTCTGTGCATCTGATATTGCTGCCTTGGCCAAGAAAGTGTGGTTTCTAGGTATTCAACACTAGCATAAACATTCTATGTCAATCATTCTTTCAAGACAGAAGGAAAAAGCAGTAACACGATTTTCCTGTACTGTTCCTACCCATATTTAATCCCTAAATTTATTTCTTCTTCACTGAAAGAGCAACTCTTGCTTTACATCGTTAAAAGTCTGAGAAGTTGTAGGAGTGGAGGAGTATAATGAACACTCAGGGCTTGCTTTTGAAATTATCTCTCTTCTTGCATTTAACATGGTATAAAACATTAAATGCTCCAAAGTTGTCAGCGATTACAGTTGTGTAAAACAGATGTTATTGAAGTAAGAAATGAGCTCTTTTGTATAGGTGAAAAATCTCTCGCTAACAACTCTGAATCTTGAATCGCAGAGTAATTAGAGCCTGTGTTATGGGTAGACAGCACAAACCTCCTCCCACGCTGCTTCCTCTCTCAGTAGTATGTTTCAATCCCACCTACAGGAGGTGGAAAGGGAAACTTCTGACTTCTAGCCTGTCAAGTTTTTCTCTTTGTTAAGCCCAGTAAGGAAGTTACCAACTGCAGGTTTTCCTAAATTGGAAATTTTACTGAAAACAGCTGTTGTTAGAGAATAAATACTACAGAGACTTGTAATATATAACTTAGATGGAAAAGCAATAAACAAACCAACAGATAAACTGAGATACAATGCAAAATTATCAGACACGGCTAATGACACTGGTGGCAGTGCTACCTCAGTTCTAAGTCAAATCAGTGACCTAAAAGTAAAGGACTTCATATCTTGCTTTCCACTCCCTGCCATCATCAGAGGACCAAACAGAAATTACATTTACCTGTATATCAGGACTTCATCATCTGAGCAATTATATTGCAGCTGATACATTTTTACCCGAGGGGCTGACTTGCTCACTGTCCACTTGACCAGAGCTGAGGTAGTGGTCACATCTGACACCAGGACAGCCCTTTCTGGTGGGCCTTTTGTTTCCCCACGATTAGATTTGCTGGAGCTGGTGATGTCCGAGAGCCTGGATTTTGGTGGGGCTGATCGGCCTGTGCCGTTGCTGAGATGAGGCAGCTGAACTATTGAGAGCTCAATCGTTGCAGTGGACTCCCCTGCAGCGTTGGCTGCTATGCATGTGAAAGTTCCATAATCCTTGGAGGTGGTGATGAGGATATCTAAGGTACCATTGTCATAGACAGCCGTCCTCGAAGAATTTCCAATGAGGCGGTCATCAGGGGCTACCCAGTGAATGATGGGGGTGGGATCCCCAATGGCTTTGCATTTCAGAGTGGCAGTTTGCCCTTCTAAAACCAGCAACTTGTGAGTATGTTGTGTAATAAGAGGAGGCTCACAAACAAATTCTTCCTCCCGTACATACCAGAAGTACCTTCCCTTTAGACCTGGAGGAGAGGCACAAGTTTCCATATCATCATCTCTGTCAAGTCGCCTTAACCACAGTAGCTCACAGTTACAATGCAGTGGGTTGCCCCCAAAGCTGAGAGACAAAGGTGGAGAAAATGGCGTAACAGCTAAAGGAATTACTTGAGATCGGGCAAATATAGGGTCAGGGGGGAGTTTCTGAAGTCTGTTGGATGTTAGATCCAATCTGGCCAATTTCTGAAGATCTGCAAATGTCCCCTCTGTAATATAATCTATCAGGTTATGATCTAAACTGAGCTGGTGCAAGTTAATCATCTTCCTTATAGATTCCCAGGGAATGCTTCGGAGGTTATTGTAGGAAAGGTCTAAGTCTTCCAATGTCAGCAAAAAATCCTCAAATGCTTCATCAGAGATGCTGCTTAGCTGGTTGTTGTTTAAAATCAAATGCTGAAGGTTAATTAAACCTCTCAAAATATCCTCTCCAATGTCAGGCAGCCTGTTGCTGTCCAGATGTAAAGACCGAAGACTCTCCAAGTCAGTGAAAGAGTAAGGCTGTATGTAACTGATGGTGTTTCTGGACAAAGTAAGGTCAACAAGTCCAGACATATTGGCGAAATCCTGTCGGCTGATATTAATAATAAAGTTGCCCCCAAGTCGGAGTTCAACAGTCCTTCGGTCTATGTCTAGCGGTACAAACAGGAGACCCTTGGAGGGACACAAAGTCCCCAGGGACTCAGACAGGTTCTGACAGACACAATATTTGGGACAAGCGTTGACCATGACAGCCATTCCAAACACCAGGATGCTGCAGAGCAATTTTTCCATGGTAAATCACGCAACAGTACCTGCAAGAAATGGAGAGAATTACAAGGAATGTGAGCAGTTATAATATAAGACCTTTCCTTCTATGTTTTACCTAACTTCTACCACCAGTGAGACTTCACAGTGCATCCTCTCAGGAGTCACACCAAAAGTGATCAGCGTTCTGGGATGGGAAGACTAAGTCTTATAGCAACTTGTTTCTCCAAATAATGCCTGCTTTCTAAAAAAAAAAAAAAAAAGTGGATTTGGTTCCAAACCTGATTGGGACAGAAACTGAGAAATTGTTATTGTGCCTGGTAATAGGATCTTATGACTACCTATTTTCTAGTTACAGTTTTATAAATTTTATTGGGAAGCTGGTAGAGGACAAATCCTGCCGTCAGATTGCACGGCTTACTTAAAACCCTGAAAGATTTCATTTGGAATAGTGCCTACTTCTTTGAGGGTAGAAGCTGTCTTATGGTAATTACATAGTGCTGCATAATAATGTGGAATTAGTCTTAGGGTTGAAAGAGCTGATTTTACGGATAAAAATAACTGCATATTTACCCTTCAGTAATGTGGTTAGTAATGACCATGTAATTATTTGGCCAGTCCTAGGACAAGTAGGAAGCAGAAATCAACCATAACCATCACCTGGATTCACCCTGCGCCCAGCCAGCCTATGAGAAGGATAACATCTCCTAGCTCCAAAGAGAAGAGATGCAAGGGAAACGTGCTACCTTAAGCTCTTGGCAAGCTGACAACCTCATGCTGCCATGGTGCAATCCTTTCTGTTCTTGTGACAGTGAAGCATCCTGCCCATTTCTTTGCACCATTTGTGCAGATTTGCACTGTTTGTTTGTCCATTTTCAGCTCTCACATGCTTTTCCAGCTTAAGCTGTAAGGTATGTGCCTTTGAAGAATAAACGGTGTCTCTGAAGAATAAAAGTATTTACAAGCTGACTCAAAGAATTAGTTGTGGCTGGGAGAAGTTGCAGCTCTGCTTCAGGTTTGGGAATATCTTCTTAGATAGGTTTGCTGACAGTTTTCCCACATGTGCAGGACATAGGTAAACTTGTTGTTTTCTGTCTCTCCTTTGCCCAGACTCTGCGACCAAGGAGCATAAAGATTATTAATTTCTAAACCCCATTCTTCCTCTCAGGAAAGGGGCAGGTTGACAAAGAGCTATGTTTTTTAAGAGATCTCCCAGGCTTTTTTGCCAAGAAAAAGGTGCTCTAGTCTCCAAACCCTCACTTGTGGCAGTAGCTACAGGTACAATTCAGGCTATAATTTCCAATGTGGCCATTTTTACACTATTTAACCTACATGACCCCACCATATAAACTTGCATCACTGTCCTTAGTTCTTGGTATATATCATATCCCTTCTCACTCAAGCAGGTGTTCATATGCTTAGCAGTTTTTTGGTATTTGTGTTTCAAGAGCAGTCATAGCACCATAAGAGATGAGATATCATGCTTCATCAGTTGCCCCTCCAGTGCCTAGGCAGTGGATGTCAGAGTCATCTGTGCCTAAGCTGGTTCTCTTACTGTCGTACACATGATAATACACAGTGTCTCATAATGAATCCAATGACTAGTACTGCAAGGCCACTCAAACCTTAGCAAACATATGATGCAAGACACATATTTCACAAAAAAAGTCATTACAATTATTTACACATCATCACACAGCTGAAATTACAGTTATGCAGATGTTTTATGATAATTAAAAGAAATTATAAAAGTTAGTTATTAATCCTTCTGTAACACGCACCAAACATAAACCAAAAAACTATAACTTAGTAATTGTTTTTTAGCTCTTTGAACAGCTTTTGCTCTTTTTCCCTGTGGAAAGAAAAAAACAAGGGCCCTGTGTTTGGGGCTCTGCCCAAAGGTGGCTAATTCCTCTCTTGTGTAAGGTGGTTTGGTTTCTCCTCTATAGAATATAGGAAATGACACAGAAAAAAGGATCTGTAGAAATGCAAGATGTTATGAGTGCTGAACTATGTATAGTGTGTTCTTTATGGCAAGGTTTGCTGTACAGTGTGATAGCAGTAATTATATGCTGTTATTACTATTTCATAGGAGCGGAAAGGACTGAAGCATCTGCGTTTGCTGAACTCTGCAAACAAGATGAAAGCAAGATACTTTTGGAAAGGGTGGCTTGAGAAGAGTAATCGTACCTTCAATAGTAAATAAAAGGCTACTGAATAAAATGTTTGGAGATTAGCAAGTACGCTATTGATGCAAATCTGTGGCATACTTAGCAAAGAGCTATAAATATTCCTTACATTATTATCAATTGGTAGTTTACTAACAGGCAATTGGCTTTTTGAATCTTAATTATAATTGTGTTCTGCAGCTTTAATTTAGTGTATTACCCTACCAGCTGAAATGATAAACAGAAAAGAGTTTAAAAGGGGGAGAAATAGATACAGTTAATTAGTAATAAGCCCTTTCATAGCTTCTCCCTCATCTACATTCCCACTCTCTGAATATCTATTCAAAAATGTGAATGCACACTTACGAGAGCAGTGTCTCCTTTAAGTGTCCCAATTCTCTAACCACATTTTTTCCGGATACTGTTAAATATCACAGTGCTTTGGGGAGATGGGTTGACTCTAACCATCAGAGTGAAAAGCATTTGTAAAAAAAAATAGGGGGAGGAACAGAAGTTAATTACAGAAAATAGGGACTGCAACAACGAGAGGAGGCTGTGAAGCAGGAGGTCTAAATGGCAAAGTAAACCCTGCTGGGGAAACCATCTGTGGATGGCTTGAAAGCACATCATCTGCCTGTGTGTGCTTGCATGTGTGCATGAAAGACACAGAGAGCGCAATGTGTGCTTTTACCAGCAGGAGGACAAATCAGTTAACAACCATGCTAGGATGGAAATATCACGTCTGCTGCCAGTCCAATTATTGAATGCCTAAGCATTAATGTAAATATTGTCTGCAGAGGAAATTTCTAGCCTTTGTGATCTTTTGCCGGCATTAGTATTTCAAGCTTCTGAGCCTTGTGTTTCTCTAAAATGTAATCCTGAAGTAATAACTTCACAACACAACAAATAGGGCACAAACCCAAATGGCTACCTACAGAGAGCTGGAGAGAACAGAGGTAGTGAAGTCTCCTTAAGAACATCTGAGGTTTCCATAGGGCAGTTGGTTTTCCTTTTTCTCTCCAGACAGACAAGGCACCTGGGCCACAGATGAGGTAGAAATTCTTGTCTGCACAGTTATAACAGTAGCTTTAAAAATTTAGACTCTCCCACAAAGTCATGGTAATTGCTAGTTGCCAAGGGGATAGATGTATAATAAAAAAAAAAAATTGTTTTGATTTAATTCCTAGTTACTTTCATGTAAGACAGAAAATAATGACTCAAGTTTAGGGTCTTTTTTTACTGACCAGTTTTCTCACCTTATTTCCAAAATCTCTTGTGACTTGCAATATCAACCATTTTATGGCTACTAATGGTAGCCTTGTGATAAGCTCACCATTCTGATTTACATTTTCAAGGAATCTATCAGATAGATAAAGTAGATGTCTCACAGCAACTCAGTAAATCTGGCAGAGTTCGTGTCTCAGCCCAAGATGAAAAATAGCCCCTTTAGTTCTCTTATAACATGGATTGGTATGAATTAATATGGGCAAGAGTCATAAACCTTGGTGGTTTGTATTCAGATTTTCTCCATAAAAACACAAATACTGAGATTTGGCATCTCATTTGAGGATCGTCTCTGAGGCATTTTTTAATTCTATATTCACTGAGCTTTGCATATAAATTCTAATAACCTTTGTGTACCACAGCACCAAGTACAAGGTAACTGCCAGTAAATAAACTATAGCTGCAGATACAAGCTGGGAAAAAAAAAAAAGAAAAGCACACACACAAAAAATGGAGAAGTGGATGGATAGTGGCTCTGATTCTACTGTTTCCAGGTACTCTGGGATCTCACTTTCAGGGACTGTATGAATGAGTTAGTATAATTTTCTTCAGCTTTGTAGGTGCTATGAAGGGATTGTATTTTCTTTTCTGGGAGCTGCCTTTCTCCTTTTTCTTAACCTTCTCTTATCTCTGTTTTCAGTGAAACTCTGTAACTAAGAAATCTACCCTGCAGCTGCAAAGATTGAAGGACTACAGTGATCAGTGAAGATCCACACATGTTCTCTGAAGCAGTTTGCTCTACAATGTGTAAAATGAGATGGAAATATGTCAGAACATAAATTACTCCTTAATCCCTTGAATTACCAAAAACTGTGTGAGAAAGGTAGGTCTCATGTTCTCCCTGATCCATGCAGGTGGTTTATGCCTAACTCACCAAGCAGTGACAACGGCTGTAAGGAAAGTAAATGTCTGCATCTGAATCTGTCTTCAGTACTACATACATTGAAACATGGGTTGGCTGTGAAGTCACTGCTAGCTTTGTGAGCATCTGTGAGCATCTGCTCAGGTGTTTAAAGTCAGTTATGTACCTAAGTGCTTACAGGCTTAAACTCAGGATAAATAAGGTTATTTTTATTTAGCTTTTGTCTTTTGTGTTTGCCTAAACTGCTATACTGATTGGGGTAAAGCTGCTTGCCATCAGGTGTGCCTACGTAGAGTGCAAATCAGATTTTGGCTAAGCCTTTTTAGGAACTAGTTCTTTTGAAAAGAATTAATAACTTTACCATGTGGTTTGCTTGCTTTTTCCAACCACCTTACATTTTATAACTCATAGGGGGGGAATATTTACAAACACACATTTCTTCAGGAATTTGTGGCTGTCTTTACTAAACTCCAAACATATTAATTTGACTGAGATTGCTTCCACAGTAACAGGGAAAAAAGGAACTCTGGGTGAAGTGCAAAAAATTAATTGCCATTTGCACAAGTATTTTCTTGAATACTGCAGCCATTTATAATTAAAAATAGTTTACTACTCCTGTGCCATCATGAAGAACATTTATGCATTTTACTTTATTTGAGTGCTGTTCTCCTGTTTTCAACTTTCCAAGCACTTGAGTGTCCATCCTACCTGCTCTGTGCTTTCCATCCTTGGAAGCAGTCCTAGTTTAAGAAGAGCTAGGATAAAGAGGAGTATGCCTCCAATTGACTCCTAAGATGGTCTTAAATGTAAGAATCTTTCTGTTAACGATTTCAATCATTAAAGAACTGATTGTAACTGGATCCAGAACAGTAGTAAAAGGCAATTTTCAAGAGGGCTCACTCTGTGAAGTTTGATTTAATGTGTCCAACATGAAATAACCCAGTATTTTCTTAGGCAAAGCTGTCTCGCACGGGAAGATGTTGGTCTCTTTCAGTCTTTCATTGCCAAAACTTGTGTCTATTTGTGAGCATTTGGGGGAAGTTTTTTCTTACTTTTTGTAATGCTTTCCTGTTCTTTCCCTGACACTAGTCATGTTATTTTTAAAGTACTAACTTTAATCAATTTGTTTGCCATTCCCAAGACTGAAGCAATGAATTTATCAAAAGCCCAAATTATCAATGTAGCTAGTCAGGTGCAGAGCTAGGTGAGATGTAATTCACTTACAATCCAAGCATCCTTGCATCACCAGGGTACGATGGTGGTAAAACATACATTATACACCACAAAACTCTATTCACCATGGGATTTTGGTAAGGGAAGCTCTGACCTCACAGCAGTTTTTCTGCTGAAGTACAGGGCTATAACACTGATGGTGTCTGGCACAGGAGCCTCACAGCTTTAATGCAGATAAACGTTTTCATCCTTTTATGTCTCCTAGTTTACTAAGTCATCTCATTTCTTCCCTTAAAACACTTTCTGAACATCCTAAAATCTGTACATTAATGTTTCAACACAGTCAACCCCTGCAATTTGTTACCTCTTTACATTTCAGGTTACATAGGCCACTTCTGTGGACACTTGTATGAAGGGTTAACATCTGTAATACTTGAAAGTCAGTAGTAACCCCCAATCTTGTCAGAAAAATGTCAGAGTTGGTCAAAAATATCAGCACCTTGTTTCTGTTTGACATAGCATTGTGGTTTAGACACAGCTGGGAGCTGAGCAGTATGTGGCTGCTCACTCACACCCCACCCTTCCCCTGGTGGGATGGGAAGGAGAATAGGGAGAAAGGGGGAAAACCCCATGAGTTGAGATAATAAAAATTTAATAGAACAAAAGAACAGGAGAATTCCATAGTTGGACTAGGTGATATTAAAGGTCTTTTTCAACCTAAATAATTCTATGATTCTATGAAAAAACAATAACAACAATAATAGTAATGAAACAATATATAAAGTGAGTGATATAAAAGTCACAAACTGACCAGAGCTTCACCAGTGGTGGTGCACCAGAGACTGCCCTCTGCCCTCAAATATCCCATTGGCTGGTTCAGTTGTCTATCCTGGCTGTGGCTCCCTCCCAGCTTCCGGTGAAAATTACTCCTATCCTAGCCAAACCCAGGACACAGTAAAGCTACTAGAAAATGCTGCTTAGATGACCTCTTGAAATACATGGTACAAATTCTCTTCCTAGACCCACTTTCTAGCAGTATATAGACATTACCTGGAAAGAACATTTTGAGCACTAACAGAATAATGCATGTACTCACAGATGTGTGTACATGAGGATTTTCATTTTCAGTAGTGATTTTGATCAGAAGGAGAGGAATATATTTGCAACTTATCTATCAAAGATATGGACCCCTGGCTGCTGGATGGTCTGTGTTTCTAATACCTGTATAACCTAGAACACTTACAACCTAGGATGTGTTTGCATCCTAGTTCCTAGGAAATGAAGCAAGAGATCTTAAGTCAAATGAAAATCAGGTGTAGGATTGTTAGATCCCACCTTACTTTTACTAGCACTTTGCTGAAATGAAGCTGTTGAGTTTTAAGAAATATGCAAAATTAGTCAAGTTTTTGGGAATCATTTTGTAAGAAAATAAAATCTGCCTGTCTGGCACTTCCCCACAATACATTTGGGACATTTTCATCACTTCAGATAAAATCTGAAGTGCAGAAGCCTCAGAAATATTTACTATTCACACATTTCAAGAATATATGTTTTGTGAAAGCAGTGAAGAGAGACTTCATTAGTTTTATTAGACTTCTGCAAAGGAAATAACGTATTGTGAGTCCACCTCTTATTGGACATCAGAGAAACCACATGGAAGAGAGACATTATTCATATCCTGGCTTCTGAAAAGGCTTTAACCTGAGTTCAGCCTTTTTATACAAGAGGCAGTCCACTCTTAAGGTGCTCTGAGCTGTATAAGTTCTCCAGTGTCTAATAAGCGGCAAGCTCACTCTACAGTCCTAATATAATTCAGTAATAAGTCAATCATGGACAAATTGTCACTAGCTTCCACAGAAATGTGCATTCCTGAAAGCTCCGGGATGCAGCTGCTCATGAGGATGCGGACCTGGAAACATCTTCAGGAAACCTAGATTCCCTGTTGCAGTTCACTTCAATGATCTTTAAATGTCCACATTCCTGAGATATATTTTTAGAGAACTGATTCTAGATAGTAACACCAGTCTGTGAAAATAGCTACACTGCTGTTATAGTGGGGGGCTGCTGTGTCAGCAAACACACTATATAAAATCTTAGTATTATTTAGTGATCTAGTTAACAAAATCAGAGTTTCCAACAGAGGGTACAGGTGCCACTACTTCATTATAACTAATCTCTAGGCCTTATCTGATCTGGCATCATGCAGCTTGAAGCTTGGACTGAAAAGCCTTCATACGCACACAGAGCACAGTGCAAAAGAAACATGGGCTTAAAATTCCACTTAACAATTAGTCTAAATATCTTGTGCTGCAAAAGATGGAAACTTTTACACTAGAATGATGTTTACCTTCAATAACAAGGTCAGTTTAATTTGTATCTGTCCTGAAGCTTGTGGTTCAATTTTTAATTCCTGAATGCTGATTGTAGTAACTAAATTATTTCAGTCCTGTAGCATGAATCTAGTAGGCATATTTGATTTACTCATTCATTAAAAATCATGCTACTTTAGGCAAACACCTACACAAAACCTGCCATTTCAAAATGAAAACATTCTATTTCAGAAACAAAAGAACACTAGAAACAAATATTTTGAATGCTTCATTTAATACACCTAAAGTGGTCTCATGAAACCTGAACAATATCACTAATAGGTATTGTCAACATGGAATGATACATAACAGTGGCTAAACCTCTAACCAAATAGAAAAAATTACCTAGCTCTAGCCAGAACTTGTGAGTGACACATTATAACCTTAATAATGGCACACAGGTTTTGCCGACTAGTGCGATTTTATCTGTGAAAAGTGTTGCACTTGCATTATTCTGCCTTCACTGACTGGAAAGCACAGGCTTTAACTGCTTGATTTGTTAGGGCAAAAATCTCCTTAGCTACCTGCATCATTTTTGAATATGCACAAAATTTAAACATACAGACAACTACTTGTAAGCATACAAAAACTAACTGCAGAGGAAGAGGTCATTTGGAAAATCCAGGTGTGGCTGTTTGCTGGACAGACTTAGGTAACACCACTTGATATATGCATATACATCTGTATTTACTTCAGCTGGATGCAATGTCATTTTTCTTCGGGCACAGGACACTGCCTCGAATTGCCTGAGCTAACTCATGAGAAGCTGCAGGTGGGGGTTAAGAGAAGCCCAGAAGCAGCTGAGCAGCTACTTAGTGGCTCCTGGCCAGGGGAAGAAATAATCCATTCCCTCAGACAGAGGGGAGTGTTGCACCAACAACAGGTCTATTTGACCTGTTTCCTTAAGCATTCCAATGCAGCCACACCTATGGAACATGATGATTTCCCAATGAGAGGGACACAAGACATGCAGAACAGCATTTTCAACAGCACTAATTAGAAATGGCTTGGGATGTTTTTTGTTTTGGTTGGTTGGTTTTTTCTCAGACCATTTCCAGGTCCATGAATTTTTGTTTGTTCTTTTAATACCCCCCAACATTTATCTTTGCCTCTTGTTTCAATGCTGTGTGCCAGTCTCCATCAGATTTCCTCTACAAACTCATGAGTCAGCTAAGCTGAACCCCTTTGCTATTTTTAGCCACTCAGTTCATTTATTTATCTGGTTCTTTACAGCCATCTTGCATTTTGCTTTATCAGCACAATAGCAAAGTTACCAGTTATTCCATGTCTTACTCAGTTTGAACTCATAGGGAAGCTGCAAAGGTACTAAGAAGCAGCTGTCTCAGAGATATTGCCTAAGGTTTGAAACATAAATGTTCATCAACAGACCCTATTGCTTTCTGAAAATCCAATTGAAGGCCTGTTCTCATCATCTGAATCCAAATTCCCCTTAGCTCTGAGCCATAACAACAAATTCTCAGGTAGCTCTTTATCCCTAGCTTACTGTAATTCTTAAAAAAAACCCCATTATATATTCTTATTTCCTTCCACATCAAAGGAAATGGGAGATAATTAAAACTGGGATTCTCTTCTTTATCTAGACTTTTAACTTTTTTTTAATTGACCCTTCATTTAATCCTAGAGACAAACTTCATCCAGTATTCCTCAGGAAGTATTCTTTATTTGCAATATGGACTTCAGTCTCCCTTTCTTTTACAACCTACTCACAAAGAGACATTGATGGGAAAAACAAGGCATACATACAAAAAGATGTTTTTACGGTGTTTCTTATAAATTTAATTGGTCACAGAAAGACACGTGTAAAAATTTAGAGATGCTTTGAACCGAACACAAGGAAAATTGAAGTATGCTGAAAAAAAATGAAA
>JAAGNO010000852.1:28771-51426 GCA_033439905.1 Ceryle rudis
AAGTCCTTTTCTTCAGGGCTGCTCTCGAGCCAGTCACTGCCCAGCCTATATTGGTGCTTGGGATTGCTCCGACCCAGGTGAAGGACCTTGCATTTGGCCTTGTTGAACTTAATGAGGTTGGCATGGGCCCACCTCTCCAGCCTGTCAAGGTCCCTCTAGATGTCATCCCTTCCCTCCAGCGTGTCAGCTGCCTGACTCAGCTTGGTGTTGTCAGCAAACTTGCTGAGGGTGTACTCAATGCCACTGTCCATGTCACTGACAAAGATGTTAACAGAAGTATATAAATCACCAGAATTAAGTGTGTATAAAACAAATTAAGATGAAAAGGAAAGATGATCTTATCACACACAGGGACTTAAATTCAGTGCTTTGTCACAGACAACTGGTATTTGTCCTTTGAAAAGTCTCTAAACAGTCACAGAATCAGAGAATCATATATTCTATCACATATTCTTCTATGTGAGTTCTCTGTCCTTATAATGAAAGCAAAGATTTTCACCCCTTATTGTCTTCCTGTCCTGTCAACACACTTGAAAGCAGTTTGGGCATTTATCTCTTTGCATTCACATAGTGAATTCACATACATGCAAGTTATAAAGCCAATTGCTTTTAGGGGTCTCTCAGCACTGACCTAATAAAATAATTAGACTAGTAAAAAAGGTGCTTTATAAATGTTAAATGTCATACTTTACCTATCCTAATTATATTATGCACCTAATGCTATAATGTATAATAAATTACTGTTTTCAAACTATAATTTAATCTGAATAACGGCAGGCTCATTAAAGGCAAAAGCTGCAATTTCAAAGAATCTTAGTGATTTAGGAAGGAAGGGAATACATATTTCCTAAAGCAGCTAAGGCACTTACAGGATCTGGGTATCACTAAGAACCTTTGGGAAACTCACTTTTGTGGAACTAAGTAATTTATAAAATCTTTATTTAGGTATGAAAGACAGTTAAGGACTTCTGAAATTTTGATCCCGGAAGTCTTGACTGTGAAATAGTCTCCCAGGAAAGCAGTGGGAGTCATATTGCTAAAAAGCATATTTTAATGGTCTGGACAAAATACTCAAAATTTGTCGCAAAGGAAGTCCTAGAGTAATGAACAGAGACCCCAGGCTAGAAGGACTGACCACTATAAGCTAACAGGACTTCTTCTGATCTCTCTCTTCAGTAAGTCTTTCATAAAGTATTATTTTTTCATATAGCAAAACTAATAGAAGGAACCTTTCTTCAGTACAGCCTTATACTCACTCTGTTAATTCACTGGAGGAAAAAAAGCTCCTTTATTAGTATACTCCACACTCTCACACACATATCAAATAATATGTCAAAAGATAAGAAAGGAAAGCAAAGAACTTGGGTGACATTTGTTGACATTTCCAACACTGAGGAAACAAACAAGTTATGCCGGTGCTGAATGTTAAAAAGGCCGTAGAGAGTGAGTTTCCCCTCATCAGTATGGCCCTCGGGGCATTTTTAACACAGTCTGATATTGTGTTCCCTAGCAGGAGGTATTCCTGCAACAGTAAGAGGCAGGGATGGCTCCTCTCAGCTTTTTGGAGACCTCAATAAAAAGGTCACCAGAGCTCTTATTGTAATGTACATTTTTAAAGATCAAGGTCAGTTTTAAAAGAGAATAATCAAGATGCTCTGTATCAGATATCAAAATACAAGTGTTTTCATTGTTATATAAAATTTAAAAAGAGAATGAAGGTTCTTCATTTTTTTTTCTTTCCTATTCTGAAGTCCTGTTAAGATCCCTTTAGAGGCTGCAACAGAGAAACATCAAAAACCTCAATGTGGCCTGAGGGTGGCTCACTACAAAGCCATGTGCTAATAATACTTTACATTTTTAGCTTTTTCATCCACAAGAACTGGACCCTTAAGCAGTGCAGATACTGTGCATTCAGGAATAATAACTTTGAGCACCCTTACTACAAGTGGCTGTTCCTGTGGGGGCTCAAAACCCAGCCCCTCAAATACCATGTATGTTTAGAACTGGGGCAGAACTCTGTGTTACAGAAACTGTATGGAAAAATTCAGTAGAGCAATTTCAGTAGAGCTGGACTTTGCTAGAAAATGGAAGCTGTGAGCTCTTGCAAAAGGTGTCTTGGGCTCATCAGAGAAACAGCCACACTGCTGCAGGAGATGCCCTAGAGTCTTTTGGAGGCTCTGGCTCAGCCCTGGTGCATATGGGGGCTCACAACATTCCTCTCCCTGCAAGGCTTCCCATATGAGGAGGAGCAACTCTCTGACAAGTTCTGATCAACAATCTCAAAACCACAGCACAAGCCACACATTTCTCATGGAAAATCAAAACTGCTTTTTTTTTATAACAGGTTGAGTCTCATGCTTCCATTATCTTTGTTTTACAGAGAACCAGCTCATCAGGCAGGAAAAGCCTATACAATGAAATTTAATAATAAACCACCAGGATTACTCTGAATTTTTTTTTCCCACCTGCTAATTTTTGACTTCATATTAAATTAATGTTTGGTATTTTTCAGGTAAATATCTATTTCATTGTACATATTTTTAAAATGGTGAGGGAAACAGCTATATACTAATATATCTCGGGTTAAAGACAAACACATCTTCTCTTTGTGTGGGAAGCTGCACTTACATCTATGTTCAAATACTGAACCGCTCCTTGATGATGCACATCAGCATGGCCAAATTAAAAGTCAACAGAGCAATGCTGATTTACATCTGATGCGTCTATTTCTAGAGCTTTACTACAACAGTAATAAAATAATGATTAATAATGATCACAGCTCACATTATTTAGTGGCAGTAATCATGGAATATCTCAAAGCATTTGTAAGCTATTTGCACAGGCAATTGCACTCGTAGTTATGTACACACATAGGATAATCACAACAGTTATTTAGACTGTCTATTGTATATCTCACAGGTGCAGGATCAAACACTGATTTAATCCTGTCAGCTCTAGCATCTACACTTTCATGCTATGACTATTCAAGTGTTTATCTATCATAATAATCCTTATAGTTAAGATCATAGAAGCAATACCCTTTTTCAGCCTTTCTGAAAATAGTATTACCACCACTGGTAGTGCTTTTATATCAATTCTTCCTCATTTATCACCATACCCTCATAGAAATCTTTGAATTGATCATTTGTAAGTTTAATAAACACTTTCTACAGCCCACATTGAAAAAATGATAATTTAAACTGCGGAAAAAAAAACCTCAATCATGCTTTCCTGTCATCTTCCTGAGTAAGCTGGGATGCTGGCACTCATTCTATAGGTCTAATGTCATTTACATTTTTAATAAAGTAGCTTATTTACTTGAGTATACCCTTCCCCTTGCAGTTGTTCTATGGATTATGTCTAGTTGTATGAATCCTGTGTGTGCCAGATTTCACAGATGCTCATTCCTTTTCTTTCTGTTCTTTTCTGTATATGTGCATAAGCCAAAATTTCCAGTCCGTTTCCCTCAACAGGTATAGAACCCTGCCCCCTGACTATGCATTGCATTATTCAGTCCAAAATTCAGCATTATGCAAGTCCAAGGAAACTTTCACCTAATGAAGGGAACCAACTCACTGCTGGGTGATGTGGAGAAAATAGGGCATGACTGTCACTCACTATTAATGCTATTTACCACCGTCTCTATTACTGCACAGAAGAATACTTCACAAAGCCTCTCTCTTAGGTGGGGCCACCTAAGTCTGTAACTCTCCGTGAGCACTGCATGACAAAATGTACCCAAGAGACAAGCCGTTGACAGGTTTGGTTTCTACAGTTACTTTAATCAGTTCTATTTGATATGGGCTTTCATGTCCATAAGTCACTTGGCATGAAAATACTTCATCTTGGATGTGACTTTATAGCTTTTAAAAGAAAGGAGGACATGGTAAATACAGAGGTGTGAGCTGTAACTAAGTGCTCTTGAGCCTACAGTCACTGTGAGAGCTTTGCTGGCTTATTTCAGGGTTTGGCAGCAGTCTCTGACATGTACAGTGCCACATTTCTAGTGGTTATGTGGATATCGCCCTGCCCTCTCCCCATACAAAGTGGACATTGTCACCTCTTATTGGTATGCTAGGACCAATATCACTACATGTTATGGCTGAGTTTGGCAGAAAGGCAGACACGAGTCCCACAACAGTCTCTCACAGTAGCTGCCATTGCTCCATAGCTCTAATCTCCAGTACATCAGATACCTGTCTAAAATATATGGCTTCCTCAGTTTCTCACTTTTGCAAACCAACTCTTCATTCCTCCTGTGATGGACCTGCAGCTACATTTCCTTGTAGCCTCATATGCCATCAGTATTGATTCTGAATGATCTATTGTGATGTCTCAAAAATTAATATTTGTGGTTTGGTTTCAGATTACTGAACACCAGGACTTTGTTATTATTAGTTCTTTACTTTATGAGCTCTTATCTTTTTTAAAGGTTGGTCAAGTTTTTTCCTGCAGTTTTAAATGACAGATAACTGTCTGAGTGGAAGAACCATGATACTTTTAATGAAAATAATGGCTTGTTTATCAGTTTTCAGTAGTTCACTTCCACTGAAAGTTCACAATGGTTGTTCATTACATTTTATCCCAAATCCAACTTCCTGCGTGTTTTTTTAAATGTTTGGTTTCTCTTTGTCTTTTTCTCCCCACTCATCCTATTTTTCAAGTGAAGATAATGAGGTGTATCTCTAATACAGATAGAAGACTAGAATTCATGTTCAGGACTAAACAATTCTCTCATCTTTCCCCCAGCTCATTTACTCTAAGCAGTTGCATATCTAGAAACAAAAAGTTTTATTCTTATCATCATCTGAAACTTCAGTTGGCTTTAATCTATGTAATTGCATCTAACTTTTGAGACTTTTTTTGGAAAGCCAGCTTGAGCATATGGTAAGTCTAAGGTCACTCTTGGTGGTCAGTGTAATAATATGGGCTTTTCATCATACTTCAAAACTGAAATATCATCCTTTGACAGCAAACATAGGCTTAAATGACTACTATGCTTTCAGATGCCAGAAGTTAGACAGGATGAATCCAGACCTGACTGTTTTGTCTTAATAAAGGGAGTTAAAAGGTAAACAGACATTTCCCCCAGGATGTATATTTTTTATTTTATTCTTATAGCAACAACAGTAGTATTTGCCTTCTAACTATGTCACCTTACATCTTAACAAAGCTGCAGGTCCATATGTCAGTTTTAATTGCAGAAGTTGAAAATCATTTTAATTTGATGGGTTTATACTATTGCCCACACTTTTACTAGAAGTAGCTTTCTGCTTCAGGGAGCTTAGTGAACAGAGAGAACAGCTGCAGGACAGGCTTCTGATATAAAAAAGGGCTTTGTAGAACTTCCTTGTGTAGCTCCCTGAATATAACTACCTGACCTTGAGAAAAGAAGCAAGTGTATATATTTGACTTAAGAATTAGCAGATAAGAACTACTCAGTGAATCCTTCAAGAGTCCACTGAAAAGCAACGC
The DNA here is from genome assembly GCA_033439905.1 of Ceryle rudis. Classification (NCBI taxonomy): domain Eukaryota; kingdom Metazoa; phylum Chordata; class Aves; order Coraciiformes; family Cerylidae; genus Ceryle; species Ceryle rudis. Next base: position 34,247 of record JAAGNO010000852.1, read on the forward strand.
AAATTCAACATAAAAGGAAAGCTCTGACCTTTACATTTAAGTCTTCTCAAGTTACCAGGGAAAAGAACTGTGGCTCCTCTATAATGTTAGTTAACAGTATTGTCCACTTCAGATGGAAGGGGATCCTCTATCCCCTACAGGGAGATAAAACAAGTAGAAAAAGGCCAAGTCTTTCATAAATGACTCTACTCTCCCCAAGAGGATGAGCAAATGTCAGCCAGCTGCCCTGAAGTACAATCTTTATCCATTAAAATAAATGTTAGCACATTATCACTTAAGTCAGTATGGGATGAAGCACAGAGTTTGCTCCAGCAGCAAGGTTTTAATCTTTGGGCTAGATTCATTCAAATAGTCCTGGAAGTCTCAAGTTACCTATTTCACTGATCTTCAGGAAGTAATATGCCTATGAAGGAGTTTAGTTCCAGGGACATTAGTGGCAAGAAGTACAGAGTTTTCTGCAGTGAGTATTTTGCTAGGGAAAGATTGACAACCTGAACAGTATTTCATAAACACTTTGTGAATTTTGACTGACTAGATTTCCTAGTCATTTTGAGTATTCTTCAGTTCCAGTCACACAGCCATTTTGAGGCTGTACATACACGAATAGAGATTGCAGGTAAATTCTGACTTTAAAAATTCCTTGCTTAAAATCTAGACATACAAAGGATAACTATATTCATTCAAAGTTACTCACATGACAGAAGAGGCCAGGAGAGCTGTAATGACAATATTCAACAAAGAGGGAAAGAGATTTCATTTTGAATTTTTCCCTTTCTGACACTGAATTTCATAAGATGACTGTGCTTCTCTCCCAAAACATTGTAGAGACAGTTATATGCAGCACACTGAAATAACAACATGTGCAAGGTTGATTTCCACTGTAATCTTAAGACTAAACTTTTCAAAACCCATGCTGAATTTTAGAGAGAAGCATAATCAGTGTTTTACGTTAGCCAAAAAGCCCTCAAAAAACAGACAACCTCCTTATTCTTTACTTTGCCATCCAGTCTGTCACTCTGCCTGATAACAAATGACAAATTGTCTCCTATACAAGCATTGCCATCCAGAGCTCAATTTGAGCCTTAAGACCCAGTAGATAGGAGCTCAATGTATTTCTACTCAGTGAGCTTAAGATCTCTAGGACCTTCTTAGGGACAGTCCTAAAAATTAAGTCAGTCAGGTGAACAGAACCATCATTTGCTACTTAAATTCACTGTGGTACTGTCAACAACTTCTTGAAGTGATGGCTGAGCAGGTGGATTTATTTTGGAGAAGCTGACAGCCAGGGCTTTTTCTATAAGACTTTTATATGAGAACCTGATATTAGCTCCTGCTTTGAAGTACTTAAGGTAAAAGCAAAGAGGAAAATATATACGTTCTTTTTTCCACCCTTCTTCATTTTGTTTCCTACCATCATGGTAGAGCTGCACCTGTGGCATTGAGGTGGAAAAACAGGGCTATTCATCAAGCTGTAAATTAATGTGTTATTTTTCTCTGAAAATAAGCCAGGTCCAACTGTTAAGTCCTAAGCATGAGGGAAAAGAGCAAGTGCTGCAATGTTTACATGGTAAAATTTCCCCCATGAACTGGTTGCATTGGCACCTGACGAGCCTGTTGCTTGGTAGAAAAACAAAACAAGAAATCAAAAATCTGTTTAAAACAAGCCTGTTGAGTTATGGCTTTATCAACTTGTCTTAGTCAATGTCACTGCTTCAAGTTGCAGTATTTACTTGATGCCGAAGTACCCTCTGCCTTTCTGCAAACATATTATACTTAATGCTAGTACTGTAATGCTGACTTTCATCCCTTCACTCTCCCCTCCTGCCACTCCAGAAAAAGCTGTGTTACTGCTGTAACCCACTGTATTCACCAGTATTTGGGGCCTCCACATTTAAACAGACTTTTCTGCATTGCACTTGAGATATGATCACCTACCCTGGATACCCTCCATATACTTTTCTTTTTACAGGATCAAAACATAATATAATTTGGAGGGTGAGAAAATATACTATAGGTATTAAGAAGTGAAGAAAACTCATGCTACCCTCTACACACACCCGTATTTCACATTATTGTCTATAAGACTTAGGGATCATAGAATAGTTTGGGTTGGAAATGATGGTTAAAGTTCATCTAGTCCAACCCCTCTGCAATTAACGGGAACATCAACTAGATCAGGTTGCTCAGAGAGCCATCTAACATGACACTGAATGTTTCCAGGGACAGGGAACTTACAGCCTCTCTGGGTAACCACTTCCAGACTTATCCCATGGGCACCTTACAAGTGATCTTACTAAATAAAACAAACAAACAAAACACTTAATGTCTTTTGTGAATCCATCAATGTAAAGAGAATATGACAGCTGTCTACATGGACATGTAATAAGAGGTCTAAAAGACTTGCCTACATAACTTAATAAGAGGTCCAACAAAGAAACAAAAAGAATAAGATGAATAAGAAATTTCATTAAAATTCTCAAATGAAATTATGAATTACAGGAATCTAAGAACAAGGAGAGAGGTCTGTCATATGTAACAAGGAAAAAGAGGTCTTCACTGACTAGTGAGAAATGGTCCTGCTCTGATAAAGGGTGCAGAAGAGGACTTACTGGTAACACATTTTTCAGCTTCTGCTTCTGTAGTTCCACTGCCCAGCTACTGGATTAGATTTTGAATGTGAGAGATCCCTCAAAGCATGTGTTATGTTCATGCTTATGCACCGCCAAGGGAATTAAGGATTAAAAACTTTATTAATTCTCTATAAATCAGTGCAGTAAGATTTCTGCTATGATTTTTTAGAAGCTATTTCTATTATTAAGGCTAAACTGATAGAAAAAAACCAGATTAATTTAGACCTTTAACACAAAGGCTTTTTCAGAAATGAACAAAATTGATTCTCTATTTTTGCTTTTTCATTTTATGCTCAGCCTTCCTTTGCTTTATGGTTCATAATTCCTACCAACAGTTTCAGGACTTCTTTCTTTTAGGAAATGTCCACTCTTGAAATCCCTGGGAATCCTTTAAACTTTGATTTCTCTGAATACCTAAAGATTCAGCCTCAGTAAGGTACAGAATATTTAAGCTTCCTAACTCAAAAAGGAAGGACAAATCTAAAACAAGGGACCAACAGGTGCACAGTTCTGACAGACCAAAACAACCCTTCAAATTTTAATACAAACTTTGAAGTGTGCACTTTTTACAAAATTAAAAGTATTTTTAAAGTAAAAAATCCACCCAACTAACCAAGGACAAGAACAAGACTTTTTTTTTTTTTTCATATTTTTCAGGTGAAAAATAAACAGCTGAGAAAGTATTACAGTAAGTTAAGTGATCCCTATCAATCAATTAATTAAGTTTTCTACAGAAAAAAGAAAAAAAATTTCTTTTCCCTGATGAAGGTATGAGATTTACCATGTATGAAGCAGAAGTCTCCTTCTGTCACTTGAGCAGGAATAGGTCAGACAAAGCAAATCTTTTGTACAACCTACAAGAACTTTGGCCAGGGAAGGTGAATATTGCTTCTATATGTCATTATTACAAATATTAATGATTATATTGTGCACTGTAGGAATGATGTCATAGAATAGTTTGAGTTGGAAGGGACCTTTAAAAGTCATCTAGTCCAATCCCCCTGCAGTGAGTAGGGACAGTTTCAACTAGATCAGGTTGCTCAGAGCACCATCCAACCTGGCCTTGAAAGTTTCCAGGGATGGAGCATCTACTACCTCTCTAGGCAACCTATGCCAGTGTTTCACCACCCTCATCATAAAAAATTTCTTTTTTGTATCTAGTCTAAATCTACCCTCAATTTACCCATTGTCCTGTTGCAACAGGCATAAGATTGTCCTCATCTTTCTTATAGGCCCTTGTTAAGTACTGAAAGTTTTGCAATAAGCTCTCCCTGAAGCCTTCTCTTCTCCAGGCTGAATAACCCCAATTTTCTCAGCCTTTCTTCATAGGAGAGGTGTTTCAGCCCTCTGATCATTTTTATGCCCCTCCTCAGGACCCACTCCACCAGGTCCATATCTTTTTTTTTGTGCTGCAGGCTCCAGAATGTTACCTTATTTTAATTGCCTAAAAGTAATGCCCCTGGTTTAGATTTGATTGTCTAAGCTAATTTTATAAGCAAAGAGCAAACTGGCATCTCCAATATAAAATTCAGTTTATGTTAGAATAAAAAAAACCCCAGAATGGATCAGGTTTTGTGATGCCTGTCTTGTGGTATGGAGGAAACTGCAACAATCAGCTTACAGCAGACATTTAAAGTGTTGATACCCAGGTACTATAAAGCTGGATGGATGGAGTGTTTTTTCTCTGAGACACTGCCTTTGTTTGCTTAAGTATCACTTCCAAGTCAAAAGCAGCCAATGAAGTAATAAATGCCAAAGATCTAGGTTAAGAAATGCATCAAAATAAATACCAAAGAATTATTTAGTATGGAAAGGCAGAATGAAAGTTATTTTGAATACATCTCTCACTTTTCTATGTGAACTACTCAGTTAAAAAAAAAACAAAAAACAACCCACAAAACCAAACAAAACCAAAATATTAATGTCTAGTAAAGTCATATAGTCATATATATCTATGGCTTCTATTACTTTGTTACTTCACTTGAAAAAGAGGACATTTCTGGGCTTGATAGCTACACCCTATTCCCTGGGTGTCTCACATGTATACAGGGAACCAACTGAAGGCAAAGAACATGCTCAGGGCACTTCCGAATCTGGAAGCTTACCTTCAATTCCAGAAAGGTCAAGACTTTCAGGAATGAGGATTTTATTTGTTAGCATTACTGGTTTAGTAGAGTCTGTTGGGGTACTTATTGGTGTGTTGACATGTTATGAGTTGAAGTCCTTTGAGGAAGATTAGAATACATATGATCATATACAATTGAAAGAGGGAATCATTCTGGTGGACCTGATAGGATGCTTGGGCTATAAGTCCTTTAGAAGTCAGCAGTCACAGATGGGTGATGATGCTTTCAAATGGGTGTTTGGCAATTTACAGGTGATAAATTGAATGATTCTCATCATCATTCAGAGAGCTCTAGACAAATCTCTTTCATACAAACAAAGAACTGTCCATCCACACCGGTGGGCTTTGGAGCCGGCCTGAATTCAACCTATACACTCAATGCACACACAAAAATCACCAATAAAACTAACTACCCTGAAGGCAGTCTCGATGGCAAATAAAGAAGCTGAAAAAGACTGTAAGCAAGCAAGGGAGTCTCAGCTCCCTGGAAGTTTTCAGGGAGAGCAAGAACATATTTTTGCTGTTCATACAGTACCTGCCCTTTGATAAACAAAAGGGCAGTCTCAAGGGCTGCCAATCTGCCATCTTTCAGCAGCACTAAAATTATCTTCAAGAAGTGAAAGAGCTGATGATTTCTAGCTTCATAGCTCAATTATCTTTCTTTAATGTCATATCATAAATGGTGGAAATCTGACCTACAGCACCGTTATTCCTCCCCTGAGACACACTAGCATCACTTGGCTGCCCATTCATACTGCTCTCTGTTTCCTGTCCAGAGCCATAAACTTCATTATGACATAAAATACCAATAACATCAGCCATAAAGCTGTAAGAGGCGGTTTGTTCAGCATACCATCTGGGAAAAAGCTTCTTTACTGTTCTTCAGACAGCCCACAGTATCCACCCACTTGCTGTTACTGACCTTGAGTTAGATCTGTATGGATATTATCAATACTTGTTAACATATTTCTAATAGGAGGTAGCGAAGATGCTTTCTTAACCTCTTTGAGTGAGCTCTTGCATTCACTCTGAGCATGGGGACTGTGCCTCATGATTACAGCACAGTACAAACAGACTGGCCCAAAGGCTTTGGGAGGTGTTTGATAAAACATGTCATCAACAGAAAATGCTGGTTCATCCCAGCTGAAATCCCTGGTGGAAATGCTGGGAAAAGGTTGGCAAGCAGATTTCTGAGGTTCCAGGAATCACTGGTCAGCTGTATGGAAAGAAAAGGAAAAATCTAGGCAGGCCTTCTGAAAGATGGTACTACTCCACAGACCTCCTGTACCATTTGAGCTTGGGTATTCAGAAAACTCATTTCAAAACACTAGAAGAATTAAATTCTAGTTGGGATTATTTCATTCTCTCCTGCCTTTCCCCCTGATTTTAGGGAAATAATTTAATTCCCCCTGTATCAATTTTCCCTAAAAATAAAAAAGTGATGACTGTCTGTTATACCCACATTTAAGCAACAACACGCTTTTAGCTGATTGGTGTTTGCCAAGAGAATCAAGCCCCATGAAGAAAAATGCCAACCCCTGACAGTGTGCCAAGATAGACAAAAAAAAATGACAATGTCATAGTAGCTTTCCCTCAGTGAAAAGTTCTTGGCTTTACACAAACAAATATTTTCCTTTCAGCATTTAACATTAACTGTTTGAATCATTTGTATTGCATTTTCACAGCTAAGCTCTTTAAAAACAAACACAACATCTCCTGTGAACAGTATTTGCATGGGATTTCAAAGTGCCTCTTACAGCGGCACTCAAAAGCATACACTGGTTTCAGATACACACTGTTGCAGTGTGCAAAAATAATGAAAGATAATATAAAAATAGGGTGTTAACACACATATTTTGTGCTGAATGGCAAAAACAGTCTTTCAAAATTAATTTGAATGTTACAACTTACTATGGCCAGGAGGAACATAAGAACACCTACATGGGTTTACATAGTACTACACTCTCCATATAGTCCATCCTCTCATGCAGTGCTATTCATGAACAGATGCTTAAGATAGCCATATATGGTATTTCTTTCAAGTTCCTTTCATCATGAAGTATCTTCTTTTTTGAATATTTCTCTCAGTAAAGATGAAAACCTAGCCTTTTCCAGAAGCACACACCGTACCCAACAGTTGATATCTGACATGTTAAACTTTTGTGACATTCCTTAAAGGGAAAAGAACACAAAGTTTCCCCATCCTGGCTGTAGCATTTCTTATTATGTCTAGAGTTTGGTATATACTCTGCTATACACTGCAGGACATGTTCTCTTTCAGGGGAATGATCTTCAAGTTTCCTCCTGAACAATGATGCTCCCTCACTGAGGCTCTGAGAGACAGTTTTGCACTGCTGATTTCATGCATTTAAATGAGAAAAAACAACCTGCAAACACATGCATGTGTTTCTTCTTTTTTTCTCTTAAAGTATTCTAGATGATTAAAAAAAATATTTACGAAAGAGGCTGGGGGAAAATTAAAAAAGTTAAATATCAAGGCAATGTGTTTCACATCTGACTGGACAGAAATAATTCATCTCAACCCTGAGAAAAACAATTATGTTTAACTTATCACACAAACCACAAGATGTTATTTTACTGCTGTCCAGTATGTACAGTTTCTGCAACAAAGTGCAGTTATTTTTATCCAGTTCACTCCTTCTGCATTGCCATAACTTAAAAAAAAAAAAAAAAAAAAAAATTATCAGGGCAATGGAGACTATCCAAAACAGGCATGGATAGTATTCTGTTGAGATTCAACAAACTTTCAGTGTTCTCAAATTAAGATGCAACAGTTCCAGGCATATGGAAATGGGCTGCATTTTATCCTAGAAAGACGTAAGAAGAGAAGCTGTTGTTCTGCTCTTCCACAGCAGTTCTCCCAGTGGGAGTAAACTGACACACTCCAAAATTCCTAATGCTTTGGAGTTTCAATGTGTAAAATATGACACAGTGGTGAATGCCACCCAAGCCACAACATATGGCATGCTTTTAATATGAGGTAATGATAACACTCATGAGATTTGGGTCTCTTCTTTTCTTTGCTATTCATCTGCCCAGGGTGTTCACTGCTTGCTCTGGACCATTGTCTCTCCTATTTTGCCTTTGGTAACTGGACTGAAAACTGCAGCATTGGCTCTCTTTCTGCATGCAAACCAGAACACAAGCAACAGACATTCAGTTGCAATTAGGAGCTCTCAGTATTGCTGATAAGTAGTAGAGATTCGATTACACAGACCAGACATTTATTCTAATCTTAGTTACCCACCTGTGCAGCTCCAAAATTACTCAAAAGAAAACTCATGCTATCAGTCTGATAATGTACGACACTCTGTCCAGTAATTACTCTGGAGAGGGCTGGTTGGCTGTGCAGATGCTTCTGAGCCTAATAGCTTTTTTTCCTTACACTAGTGCTTTTTCCTTGTAAATGAAATTCCTTCTGACATTATTTTCTTGTTTTTCTAACAAGCTTGGTTTTAAGCATCTCGGTACAAAATCCTTGTAAGCACATGGAATATATACAATAATAATCCAAGGTTTATGCAAGGGCAGCCAATGACAGTAGGAGTTAAGCATCACTCCATCAAAGGAAATATATCAAGGACATCCTCTTCTTGCGCTATTGATAAAAATTACAAGGCATAGCCAAGAAAATAAGCCGTGATACAGGAGCCTGATTTGCAGCACTCTAAGGGTGAAACAATTTTCTGGCTTATCCTGCTCCTCACTTTAGACATCTGGTACCAACACAGAAGAATTTCTATCTTTTGTCCCTGCTAATTGTGAAGTATCTGACTGATTGCTTATGACTGACAAGTGTCTAATAACAGGAAATAGTGGCACAGCAGGAGTCAGATAGGTTAAGAAGAATGAGACAGGAAACCCAATGTTGTGATCCTTCATTTAAGTGTGTGCATACTGATTGAGGAATGTCAGCCTTACAGTTGTTGGAAGGGCTTGGATACAGGAATCGCTAAATACCAGCTGCTGTTACTATCAGCATTTGCACCACTGTATCTGTTCTGAGTCCTAGTCACAAACCAGCTTCTCACTGGGTAAATGAAACAGAGAAATGCAGCCCAATGAGCCTGTTCCTCAGCTGCCTGAAATCACCTTCTCACCACAGGAATGCAACTGTACCTTTATTCTCAGGGAGCCCTGTACACAGCAGAGAAGTTCTTTGGAAAGCTGCCTGTCAGCTCTGCTGGCTCCATTTGAGCCTCTGCAACTAGGGACTAAGCAAGAGATGCCCTGAGGCAAGCTGCCGGTAAGAATGCACATAGCTGGGTTGATCCCATGGGTTGGTGTGTCTGGGATCCCAGGGATGGTTTAGCCCTTGTGGGGACCAAATAAGCTTTCAACAGCCTCAGAGCTGGAGATGCACAATGTGATACCCCTTAGTCCTTCTGCTGCCTGGTGATGGCATCGGAGAAGCGAACCAGGGGCTTAACAGCAGGGTTTTTAGAAAGGACTCCCACAGGTAGGGCCCCAAGTGAAATGCCTGTTTGAAACAGATGTGCCATGGCTGTCATTTATTGTGAATTGTTTCAGTTTCAAGATGAATAGCAAAGTCATGATGAGAAGCTGATGAAAGTAACTACTCTCACTTTGAAGCACCCATCACTGAACTGAAAGCAGGAAAGTGAAATTGACTGAAAATCCAAAGTGAAGCAGAGCAGTCCACTTTCAGATCCAGCAGACAGAAGGGCAAAAGTAAACAAGTAGCCTGAAAGGTTGACATTAAAATGTATATTAAAATGTAAATTAATTATTTATATTATAGATAAAATTTTCTAGTTTACAATAAACAGTCCTGAAATTAATATTTTGTACTGAATCCTGCTCAAATTGCTCAAGCATATCATCATATCAAAATTATTAGGACTGCACAAATGAGTAATGGCATCAGGAGCTGGCCTTTTATTGGCATGAGTTTGAAATGGCTGCCTTACTCAAGCATGCCTATAAAACACTCTTGCCACACTATCATGTAATCCATTTATTCCCCATTTAAGAGAGAGGGGAAAAGGTTATTTTAGAAATACTTCAGAGTAATAAAATCTTTATTGCTACAGTTTTTTTGGTATCTCTTATGCCTGTGAATCTAGTTGATTTAGTTATGTCCACAGTTCTGGGAATGATAGAAAGTCAGTACTTATGCATTTTGTATACCTCTAAATTTTACTTAAGCTGGAGTATCTACAAATCACAGGAGTACAGTTTTAAGGTCATGTAGCTTATGACTTGACAAGAATAAAAAAACAGATGCTGGATATATCACAGCCTCATAGTCCCTCCTTTGAATGAGACACGGCAAGCGTTTCTGGCTCTGATGACTTGCAAGGTAACAAATCTAAACAGCCTGGGATCAAATTGAAGCCTGTTACTGTAAATGAAAGATATGAAAGATTGAGAAGGAAAATCTGCCAGAAGAAGGGAAGAACAGAAACACAAATACATATAGGTTTGGGATCTTTTGAAATTTATGTTAGGACCGCAGATACTTTCTAAGCATTATTAATATATAAATATATTGCTTCATATTTGGAACAGCATCTTCTTGCATTGAATTCAAAACATGTCCAGTTTACCTATTTACTGTGCAATGAGCCAAATAAATATCTCTGTCATACCAGCTGAAAATTTGCTTTTATTCATTAAAGTAGTACTGTGCATCATTGGGAAAGAAGTACTATATTCCTCTATCACTCCTATCTTCATTCCTATCTCAGCTAGCTGAGCCACTGTTGTTACAAGAAGTGTGCAAAATCCTATTCTGCTTTGTTCATCAACAAACTCGTCAGCTAAATGGTGATTGTGGTATCTTCTCTGATAGTGGCATAAGAGAAGCAGAGGAATCCTGGTGCAATTTTCCAAGTCTGAGGTTGCAATGCTGACAGTTAGAAAAATTATAAACAGAACAAATTTGCTCAGGAAGTCACAGAGAGAAAAAATATGGAACCTCACACTGCTGTTTTGAAAATTGCTTTCCTTCTGTAACTGCACTTTAAAAGAGAAGCCAACATTATTTGGAATAAGATATCTGCTTTCTCAGCTGACACCAGTCTGGTGAATAGCAGAATGACAAATATCTCTGTGGTTATTTAATTATTTAGGGCATAATATGCTATTTTATTTCACAAACTGTTTGCTCTGTGGATAAACTGTAATGCTGAGTAATTTTTCCTTATGAAGGAACAAGATTATCTGCTCATTAAATAGCCTCATTGGCCCAATAGCAACATCATGCTACAAATAGAAATGATGCTATGAAAAGAACAGAGCAGAGATGCCTGGAAGTTAAAGAAAACACAATAGATACAATGCAGTCACTGCAGTGAGTGAGAGGAAGGAAAGCTTTGAGGACTTTCTCTGCCTGTATGGGCAGAGAAAATTGGGCTGCCAGGGAGTTACAGAGGTGAATATCAGCTTTCCCCTTTTGGGTGGTTGGGTGAGTTCATTTACAGACCCTGGGCTGACACTGTCTGAATTATGCTAGTATCCCATAGGATCAAGATCAACAAAACTCGCTGTAATTTCCAGGGGCTGCCATACCAGTTGGTGGTTTGATCCAGAATCCCAGATATGGAAAATTCATTCTCCATAACTTGTTTCCATTTCATATGTATCTTCACATGGAAATACTGTGGAGTTCATGGAGTAAGTTATATAAGTGGGCACAGCAGGCATTTCATGATGTTTTAATTTTGCAGGGCCTGAATTATGCATGGTGATAATAATAAGCTCTAAGTTATCAAACAACACTTTCCATTTTAATATGGCCAAATGGTTTCACAGAATCTATCATCATCATCATTTAACAGATGAAAAAGCACACAAAAGTACTTTGCTTAGGACTGTATTATAAACCAGTAACATATCTGAAACTAATACCTAGCTTTCCAACCTCCTGGTCTAATGCTCTAGCTACTATTTTAGCCTGGAAATAAGAACATGTATAAAAAGCTTTGTCATAACAAATGCAGCATAGTTTACATCACCTATGAGAAAGCAATAATGATAGGAGATCATTTTAATAACTGATTGTTCTGGACAGTCAAAGATTTTCTCTAAACAGTGCTATGTCAAATGGCAAACTGAACACCTTTGGATCTAAATATGAGAGTTAGACCTTGCATCCTGGCTCAGATGAAAGGTCCCGATGGAAGAGCCATCTCACCCATGTTCTGTCTCTGACAGTGGCCAAAACGAATGTCTGAGGGAAGAGCTGAGCAAGCATTTATTGACATTTCTCTAGAATATTCTCAGAAACCCCAAAAATTTCCAGATGAGGGATTTTCTGAGAAAAAAAAAAAAGTGGTTTGCATTTAATAGCACAATGACAAGGAGTGCTAACCTAAAAGCTGAAGAAGTTGCTCCATTAGTTTATTCTGAACACAAAACAAACAAGTGGCAGCTGATGCTTCATAATACTTGTACAGGAAGAAACATGAATAATTTCACATTTACCATCTCTGTATGGGATTAAAAAGATTCTTCCCAGCTTGTTCAGCGGCAACTTTAAAGATGCCTGAGATGTGGAGCAATTGAGTAAGAACAACATTACGCCTCCTCATTTTCTAGTCTTCTGTCACCAAAGATTAAATGTAAAGAATAGACACTGAAAATAAGTTTGGTCCATTCTGGCCACTGCTACTCTTGAGAGAGGTCCACAGACAGTCCTCAGAGATTTAGTAAAATATCACAGGCCTTATCCCCATACGCCTTCCTTGGGAATGTTACTACTCAGATTGGTTGACATAGTGTTTTTAAAGCAAATAACTAATATCTACAGTAGAAACAGAATATTTCAGTATCTCTGCCTGTTTGACTTTAGTCTTTTCTGATTACGACAGCATGGCTTCTTTTTGGTGTCAATGTCAGTGTGGACAGCAATTCATTAGAAACATGTGATCCCATCAATTCACTGAACACAGATTGACTTAGTACCACTGACTTTCAATGAAACAAAATCTGAAGTGGTGATCTACAAATAAAGTGTTCTGTGTCCTGCTGACAAGACCAAGTGCAAGCATTTCTGTAGAGAATTCTTAAAAAATGCATTATCTTTCTGCCATAGTAGAAGCATACATTATCCATTTGCCATTTCCATCAGATTTTTTTAGGTCTTTAAATTTTCTTATGGTGAAGGTAGACAACTCAGTTTCAATAAGTGGCTTTAATAAAGGGGTAGCTATTGGCCCTACAGTGTCTTCTGAGCCTTTCGGCTATGCTTATGTCACAACTCTGACACTGCCAGGCCATTCAGAAACAGCCAAACTCAGGCTCAAGAACAAAGCTAAAATAGTGGGTTTAGTAGGCTAATGCACCTAGGTTTGTAAGAATAGTTGGCCAAATAAAACACTGTGCTAGCCCAGTAGGACTGTTCCCACCCTGTGGCCAGAGTTAGATATCTCTCTAGGACATCTTGGTATGAAGCAACAAGGCCATTCTGAGGCCTGACACCATTCTGTGTCAATTTATGTACCACTGCCTAATTGAGCTCTTGCTTAGATTAAAAGTAAAGCTTATTTATCTGAAGCACATGTAGGTTTTCAAGGCCTCAGTTTGCCTGTCTTCATTGATTTACCAAAATAATGCTATGTGGCATACTTTAGTATGGAAAGGATTTTGAAATGTAGAATCCCATTGGTTATAATTAACAATATCACACCTAATGATCGTTAGTCAAAAGAGGCCTTGAACTACCTGATTTTCATCTAAAACTTGTTGATTAGTAATCCCCTGTAGCTGGGCCATAACACTCTGCTGAAGCACTGAAGAGAAACTTGGCTTGAATGTAATCATGTGATTAGCATTCATCCAAGCAGAACATCCTCTTTTGCAGAGACGAAGCATATTTCTACCTTTTGCTAGCTTTTGACAAGAGGCAGGTGTATTAAGCATAGGAAATGTATATGGTACAGAGTGTTTTTCATCCAAGCACATGGAAAAATACATTCTGCCTTGACAACAGTGACACTTCCTAGTACACCAGTAAGGTATCCCTGAGCTGTCATCAGCTATGCTTTCAGATTGGAAAGAAATGCATATGTAGAAACCCAGAAAAACAGAGGAAGAGATTAAAAACTCTTAAAAATTAATTACAGACATGTTATCTAAAATTGATCACAGGATTATTGTTGCTGTGCTTTTGCATTTTATCGATGATAAGAAAGCATCCAGCAAGCTTAAATTGTGTCATTTTTTTCAAGAAAATATAGATCAACATTGCAGCTACCAAAATGTTGACTTTGTTCCTGTGCCTTCTCTACTGAAAACCTGGCAATCTATTAGAGTGCATTGCAACTTATTAAGGCCTTCCTATATGAGTTAGTAGAAGCTACTATCAGTAACTACTGATGCACATAAGCCTCTGGAAGCTGATGTACCTTTCAGAAGAAGTTGGATCAACACACACATATATAAGGCATTTGACAATGAAATAACGTATGACAAGAGTAAAGAAATTCCCTTTCAGTTTAAATACACTGAGATGCTACTTTCTACTCCAGATTGCAATGACAGTTTCCCTTTGATGGAGCTTGCTGTGACTGTATTGACCCCTATACTCTTCTCTGAGTTGTACTGAACAACATGTGACTCATTTTCTGCTTCCTTCAACAGCTCTCTTTCCTGCCCAGCCCTTGAGTACTTTACTCTCCAGTACCTACTTCTCACCTGGAATACTGAATCCAGCTCTGGAGCTCTCAGCACAGGAAGGACATGGACCTGATGGAGCAGGTCCAGACAAGGATCACAAGGATGATCAGGGGGCTGGAACACCTCTCCTACAAGGACAGGCTGAGGGAGCTGGGATTGTTCAGCCGGGAGAAGAGAAGGCTCTGGGGAGACCCAATAGCCACCTTCCAGTACCTGAAGGGAGCTTACAAAAAGACTGGAGAGGGCCTATTTACAAAGGCCTGGAGCAAAAGGACGAGGGGTAATGGTTTTAAATTAGAAAGGAGTGGATTTAGGTTAGAAATAAGGAGGAAGTTCTTTACTATGAGAGTGGTGGAGCACTGGAACAGGTTGCCCAGGGAGGTGGTTGAGGCCCCATCCCTGGAGACATTCAGGGTGGGTCTTGATGAAGCTCTGAGCAACCTGCTCTAGTTGAGGATGTCCCTGCTCTCAGCAGGGAGTTTGGACTAGATGACCTCTAGAGGTTCCTTCCAACACAGACATTTCTATGTTTCTATGTTACTTTTAGCCATTCTTTTATGACATACATCATAACAGTACTATTGCCTCTCCCAGTTGATTATTGCTTTTCACTTATGCCATATTCATGAATCTTCTCTCTCTGTCAGGAGTATTTGGAGAAAGTAAAGTATAGTTGGACATTGCATGAGTTCCCACCTTCTGTCACCTAATCCAGGCTCTCACAACTTTTAGATCTATTCTTGACATCCCTTGGGCACTTTAGATAAATCACTGAATCCATGAGGCAGAGCTAAAAATGGACTCAGCAATTCAACATGCAAGGAACTACTTCCACTACAGCCTGTAGCTACTTCTCTTTCTGTAGTTTTGTTGTTGTTGTTGTTTATTCTGCACCTTCCTATAGGATGAGTTAGAAGGGAATTTCTTAATCTTCTTCCTCGGTTGATGTTCATGAGGGAGCACAGCCCCTGAAGCTGCCCTGCTAAGAACAGATATGCTGTGCTGTCACCAGATTACAGAACAGGAGGTTTCTTGTTTGGCAGTGCTATGTCCCTTCCGGCTAGAAAAGGAGGTGACAGCAAAAACTAGGAAGAGAAGGAAGATTAATGGTGTGTATAACACAATAGAAATAAGAAATTATCATACTCTGCAGAAAGGAGCTTTCCAGAGGAAATGGCTCAAGAGAGGCATATGTAGCAGCCAGTAACATCTGTAACTAGTCATTTAGCCAGTTTGTGCAACTGCATGATAAACTTCATGCAGTCTCGTGATAATAGTTATCTCTGACTCAAATGTCACACAAAGCTGGGGGATCATGATCAATGTCTGGCAGGCACAGGGTCCTTGTTACCAAGCAACACAACTTCTTTTCCAGAGTTAGATCTCTAGTTTGATTCATTTCCTTGTTTTCTACAATTTATTCATTAGCAATTGAAAGAAACAGGTACGATAAATATCAATGAAGAATCTGTAAACTCTCTAATATTCATTAAAATTCAGATCAGTGTTAACTGACACAAACAAAGAAATTAATATGTAATTCACCCATAAAAGTAACTCCTCAGATAAAACCTTTCAGATAAAAACTTTGCTGCTTCGGCTAAGATTCAGTTCACTAGCTCTTGTGGACTATATGGATGCCTTCTAAAGTTTTCACGCCCAAAGAACATCCTGCCCTTTGCTCACAGATATATACATTGTATCTGTGGGATATAATTAGAGACATTAGAAAGGAAACTGTGATGTCAAGGCAATGAAAAAGAAAAAAACCCAATCACTACAATATTCCCTTTGCTGATGGGAAAACAACTTTATCAATGGGATTTGCCATGATGCAACCTCCTTATAGAAGAGTTGCTAATTAAGTGGACAAGTGTGTTATGAATTAATTACTTTCCCAGTAACTTTCTGTGAAAGAGCATAAACTTCAGAAGGACTGTGAGTTTTTCCACTCCACAGACATCAAGAAACATCTGTAAATTTGATAAGATGCAGCTATTTTTAAAAACCAGCAAATCAATTTATTTTCAAAGTGGCCATCTTGGATTATTTTTCTTTTATTATCTTCTGCATCTCCCAGTGGTTATTCTTTGGTCCTCATGAGCCAGCTTGTAGTTCTCAGCACTCTGTGAAGTAGAAATGTGCCTCACAAATGCAGCTATTTATATATGCAACACAGATTAATCATATCGGGCCTTGCTTCCAGCAAACAGGTCTGTGCTGATTTGCTGAACAGGGTTGAGTCCTATCAAGTCCTGGAACCACTTGAAAGCAGGAATGCCCTGTCTCAAGAAGGGAAAAATATCATGGTCAAAAATGGACAATCATGTGTCCTCAATTCCTCTGAAAAACTATTCACTCATGGAAGGTGTTGTCTCTATAATTGTAGATAAGTTTTGGGTTTGTGCAGGAGACATTTCAATGGATTTCAATGGATGGGAATGTATCTGTCTTTTTTTTCTACAGATGTAAATGTCATCACTAAGGTCTGAAATACCCCAAGCCCAGGAAAATTTTACTGTTGATTTCAAAGAGGCCAGCAGTTTTCCCTTCATTCCTGACTTTGGAAAACATATACTCAAGAATTTGAAAAAAACCCCCACATGAGAATGTGAAATTCTTATCTAAAAATGGCCAAACACAGCACATAACTTTGCACATGTATTTAGGGGCAATATTTCACCTCTGTCCTTTACACTTGCTTTCAGCAAATTCTCTTGAAAATGAGCTCTCAGTTAAAAAAAGCCTTTTTTTTTTTTTTT